>JAMJFZ010004039.1:2432500-2560000 GCA_026225945.1 Cricetomys ansorgei
CCCGCGAGAAGCCTGAAGGCTGCTTAGTATAAATAGGACGACATTTTTTTAAAAAGACATTATTGAGGATAGAATAGCTGGGCATCTCCCCGAACCACAGTAGACTCAGAAACTGTCCGAAGTTTCCCTGCGGCTGGGTAACATTTATAGACAGAAAGAGAAAAGACAGGTAGAGGATGGAAGTGGGATACTAACAGCCTGTCTTAATCCAGTGTAGGTCCATCCAGCTGTTGGCCATGTGGGATCCAAGTGTGGCTAGCATGATTAGCTGAGACTCACTACAAAAGCAAACTGCCAACACATCAGTTTGTTAGCCGATCAAGTTAGGTTGCAGTTCGAAGAATATGTATGTAAAGAGGCTTATCATGGCAGAGTTCAGGGTACGGTCGAATTCCACAGGGTGGGGAGCACGTCAAATTCCAGGAATAGGTTAAGGCTTGACCAAACTTCAGTTTTATAATAAATGCCTATTTATTACAAACTTATTCTGACCTTGTAACAAGATGGCTTCTACTCTTAGGATGGAGTCAAGCTGGTTCCCCATCACCTACTTGTCTTATGTGTCCCTTTCAAATCCTTGATGGGGAATGGTTGTTCTGTTCTATGGGCTGACAACACGCTTATAGCTACTGTTGGTGGGAGCTAGTGATGAGGGAAGTCAGCCCATATTAAAGGTTTAACTGATGTTTGAAAGGATGTTAGGTTAGGCGCAAACATGAGCAATGAATGGCTACTAAGGGGACTAAAGACAGCCCGTTATAATTTGGCCCTGGATCTGTAACTTTCCAATTCTTCACACTAACAAAGTTCAACCAACTAGTCTTGTAGAATCTTTCATGTATAGGTGTGGCTCCCCACCCCAGAACGTCAGTACGCTGTACCAAGAACTGGAGAAGTTTACAGTTTCTGGGAGGTACTCAGCCAGTGAATTTCTATGTCTCCAAACTGGTCATAACATTGAAACTTAAATCCATTTCAGTTATTTTGCTTGCATTTATGGAATAAAGGCAAGTTTGTTCCATACATGCAAGTTTACAGTTAGCTTTGTTTTTTAAAAAAATGGATGTGTGTTCAGAATGTTTTGACATTTTTTGAGGAAATTTCCTAACAAGCATGAGGAGAAAGACAGACAGACAGACAGACAGACAGACGACAGACAGACTAGCCCAGGAACTGAGCTGCTTCCTTCTTTAGCTACTGCTCTTCACAGGAAAAGTAGAAGAAGAAACAGCCAATTAACCCTTTTAGTTACCATGGCACCCCCCTCTCCCTGAATTGATATCTCCTTATGCCACATTTTTTTTTACCCTTAAAAAAATGCCAGAAATTATTAGAAAGGAGACAAAGAGACTGGGCCTGGGCGTCCCGAAAAGTAAAGGCACCACAGCACTGAATTCAATCACCCTTTTTTATTATGCAAATAGGTTCCCATTGAGTCTCCCTTCCATGCATAATTAAATAAAAACTCTTAGGATAAATGGAGCCCCGATGCAGAAATAAAGGCTCAACATTTCTCAAGTCCCCTTTCCCCACAGCCTCAGTTGTTTTCTTTAAAACCTGGCCCATATTCCCCGGGGAAATTCTTTTCCTTGATTATTGTTCCTGCCCAAGCTGAGCATAAACCCAGCAGCTTCCCTTTCATGAACACCGGCTTTATCGTTCAGGGCCAGAAGGGCTGTGCTTCCCACTCGAGGAAAGAAATCTTGGCTCACAGTTCTACCTATCGCTTCCTGCGTGCCAGGCACCGAGCTTTCTCCAAGCAAGACATCA
This sequence comes from Cricetomys ansorgei, assembly GCA_026225945.1. Taxonomy (NCBI): domain Eukaryota; kingdom Metazoa; phylum Chordata; class Mammalia; order Rodentia; family Nesomyidae; genus Cricetomys; species Cricetomys ansorgei. The sequence goes on from JAMJFZ010004039.1 coordinate 2,434,271, forward strand.
CCCCAACGTGTCCTCCCCACACCCGTGCAAGGTCGGCTCTGGCTCTGATTATTTTGTTTCACGGGTGGACAGCGTGAGACTTGCCCAGGACAGTCAGTCACTCAGCTAATGCCAAAACCAGAGTTTCGATCAGAAGTTGGTTCAAAGTGCTGACCCACCGTACATCAGTGTATAGAACCCTATGAGCATGGGGCCAGGGGCTTGGGTCTACTTAAAAAAAAATCTTTGAGTCATGAGGCCCTAGTTCCGAGTCCAACCTCCAGCCCTACGACGGACACACAAAACCCCGATGCATCCAAGGTGTGCGAAGTGACGATCTTGGGGTGTAGAGGAACATGTCGTTCTGTGCCTGTGTCATGGAGTTTTTCTGGACCCTGAGCTTCCAGAAGCAGAACCATACCAAGATAACGGAAACAAATGAATGACCAGATACCGTTCCAAGAACAGGGGAGGCAGGTGGAGAAAGAGCGTGTGTGCTTTGGGATGTAGTCTTAGCCAAGTTTTGGATTTACAGTGGACTGTTGTATAGCTGTGCAGCCCTCGCCCCCCCCCCCCCGCCAAGCAGAAGCATTTCCTCCTGGAGAGAGAAACTACGAAGTGGATGGCAATGGGCCATCAGAGATCTCGCCCATCCTCTGAACAGATCTTCCATCACACAATCACACGCTACTACCCCTTGAATGTTTTACAGACTCAGAAAAGCGTCTAGACCACTAGTAAAAATAGCGGTCAGAGAGCTGGAACAAAAGTATGATATGTGAGTGGGAAAAAAAAGACATGCCCAGGAGCTATAAGACTGTTGGGTAAAAGCTGCAGCGCCGGGGGGCGGGGGGGCCCCCCTCCTTGTGAGTTGTCATCCAGGCTATCACCACCGCCGTTGGGTGCCTCCTAGAACGAGACAGTAGGTCTATTGCTGAGGACACTGCAGTTTGGTGTAGTGCTCCAGCGTGTTATGAAGTCTGCTTGGGGAAGGACTCTCAATGACAATCCTTCTCACTTGCGGGTCCCGCACGCTACATAACCGATACGCAAGGCAAGAGGCGCTCGATGAGGCAATAGTGGCACAGCAGTTAGAGGTGCAACTACCTGCTTTCCTGTTGGCTGTAAGGTCTGCTCTCTAGGAAGAAAGTCATGATTAGAGTACTGTAAGATAAAGACCTGGGACTAGGACGGCCAAAGGCCCCAAAGGGGAGGCCGATATTGCTCCGTTAAGCAGGTGTGATGTGTCTTGGAGGTGAGGTGGTAATGAGCCCGAGAATGTTCAGAGGATAGTGATCAATAAGTCATGGAAAACTGGGATTCTGAGCATGTGATCACTGGGGCAGGCTGTTATCACATGCTAAGGACATGTCTAAACACGAAGAAGCTCCTGGGTGATATAATGAGAGACCCTGTCTCAAAAAAAAAAAGGTGAGCTCCCAGACTCCTCCCTCCATTTTTCAGCAAGAGTTATTTGCTTTGGCCGGCGGACATACACAGATGTAGCCCCGTCAGGAGTGTGGTATGTACTTTGAATGGACTGAGTACCACTGCGCAGTGGGCTTTAATCGACCTCCTAGCATGGCCAACCGTCACTGAACGACTCCTGGTGTGTTCCTGTCACTAGACGTTCTCAGCCAGAGATGCATCTTAAGAGAGACTCCCCAGAGTTTAGAATTCCGGTCCCCAGCCCATCCTCCCACGGGGAGCACTGGGCCCCTTTATTCCCCTCTCTATGAACCTGGAGTGAAGTTAGGGATGAAAGCACGCTGTCTATACTCAGGGACTGATGCTTTGATGCTCAGCCAATTGGATGATGTCCCCATTGCTGTCCCTCTCTGGCTCTGTTCCCAGGTGGATGGACTCAGATCTGCCCCTCCTTCCAGTTTTTGCTGGGAGGCTCTGTTGAAGCGCCTGGGAATGCCTTTGTTCCTCATGCTAAGTGCACAACACATTTCTCTCCTTGTAGCAGCCCTATTTCACATAGGCGCCACCCCCTCCTCCCCTTCCCCCCTCTTTCCCCCTCCCCCTCCTTCACCGGCAACCACCCACACCTTCCTGCCTGCCCTGTCCTCACCCACACACTGCCCTCAAAGCCCCTCCCCCCATTTCTGGCCACACTCTGGTCCTCTCTGAAAGCAGACTCCCAGGCTCCCCTTCCTACTCTGAAATTATTATTCTGAGTTTGTAACCAGGAGGTTGGGCCCTTTCTTACTTCAATAGAACTGGTATTTTCCTCTCTATTTTTAGTTTAAAAAAGCTGTTCTCTCATATTACTGCCTTTCTCAGAGATGCTACTTTTGCAGTCAGCATTTTTTATTATCAGAGCGGAGCACAATACACTATAAAAAGGGAAGAGAACAGGGCCTGGCTCGTGACTGCTGTCAGCCCTGTCGGATCTGGGCTCCTGGCCCTGAAAGCAGCTGTGGCTGACTCTTTAGGACCACGGGAAGCCCTTAAAAGCATCATGGGTGCTTTTCGGTTTGGATATTATCATAGGGGGGTGGTGGGGGGGAGACAAGGGCCAGAGTGACACCATGAGTTCACTGGCCCACAGTTCCCTGCGAACTCTTCATTTTCAGGCTGCTAAATGGAACTCATTGGCTCCACTTTACAGATGGGGAAACGGACACTTCAGAGAGCCAGACTGGCATGTCTCATATCACAAAAGTAGCGATAGTGCTAGACTGTGAGGTAGCCCAGGGTTACCCAGGGTTGAGGGTGAAGTCATGCTGTCTCACGGTGCTCAGATTCCCCAGTTCCGGAATCCGTGGACTTTTCCCGAAGCTACTGCATGCTGCTCCGCTCTCCAGGTCTTTGCCCGATGCTGCCTTTCCCTGCAAGCAAAGTTCTCTTCCTGCTGGTTTCTGCCCCCACTGAGGTGCCTCACTGGTGACAGCTGGGATATGTCCCCTTCTCCAACAAGTTCACCGCTCATTTTCTGAGGTCGGTAGCACTGTCAGAGCTGATGACACAGAGGGCAAGGACAGGGCCTGGCCTGCCCTAGTGCTGGATGTGACCAGGCCTTTCTCGTTCCCCAAAGAGATGCACACAGAGAGGATGGGTCCATCCTGCCAGTGAACTCCAAGTCAGAGAAACTTTCAACAGCTACTGCTGGAGGGATCCCGTCTTTCCCCTAGCTTCTGGGACTACCTGCTCGCCGGGGCTGGAAACGCAAGGGGTCCATGCTTGAGGCTAACTTGCTGCCTCTGGCCACTGGCATACAACTCCTGAAGACCCAGCACCCACCGTGAGATCTCACAGGCAATGCTGCTCTCTGGTGTTGCTGCCCAGTACTGCGGCTCCCTTCTGGCCCCGGGGTTGGATAGCAAAGCCTGGCTCAGCCAGGCCTGACAGGAAAGCTGAGGGTTGCCAATGGACAGCTGGAACTAGAAGGGGAGCGTGGTTGGCTCAGCAACTCCAGGCATCGACCAGGGGAACTCAGAGCCTCTCTTCAAGGCTGCCCTTCAAGCCAGCCAGAGCTGGGGTCTCTGTGCACTCTTCTAGAAGGACCAAGGATTTGGGTGTTGGACTCAAGCTCGGAGGTTGCTCAGAATCCTGAGCATGAATACAGGTGCCGTCTAGAAAATCTGAGAATCAGGAAACTGAAAACGAGTAAGGATTATCTAGAAATGCAAAACGCCTACTAGTGACTGCTTTGTGAGTGGGGTCTGTTGTTTGAACCTATCTATGCATTTATTATAAAACTGGGTTTAGAATATACACGGGGTTGGGGGGGAGAGAACGAGAACATCTGGAGGTCAGAGGCCAACCTTGGGCTTTGTTCCTGGAGCCATCCAATTTGGTTTTTGACCTACAGTCTCTCACTGGCCTGGGCCTTACTATTAGGCCAGGCTGGCTGCCTGTGACCACACCCCCACACCACACACACACAGGGCTTTGCTGGTCTGTGTCTCCCCAGTTCTGGGTTACAAGTGATTATCAGCCACAACACCCAGCTTTTTATGTGAGCACTGGGGATCGAACTCACGTCCTCATGGCTTCCTGGTGCTTTATCTCTTCACCCTCACGTAGTAGTACATTGCTGCTGCTGGGTGGCTCAGCAAGGAAGACAAGGAAGCATATTTCATAACTGCGAACCCTGTCAGACCTCATCAGAGGGAACCACTGTCATGGCCAATGCCATACTCATGGTGGAACCCGGAGCGTCTGAGCTCAGGTGTTTTATTGATTCAGAACTCCTCAGGTGCAGATCATTAGCAATCAAACATCCCCCATAGAATCCAACACCTGCAGATGATACGAAATGCCAAGACCTATGCATCCCTTTTTCTAACAGTGCACAAAAACAATTATTTTAAATATAACTTAAAATTAACTTCCACAACACCCCTTGACTTACAGAGGTCCGCCATCTCTGCCTCCTTATGCTAGGAACAAAGGTATGCCCTACCGTGCCCCACTATAAAGTTACTTTTCAATAACTTTATGAAGCAATCAACATACCCTGAGTTCAAGAAACGGAAAGTCGAGGGAGGAAAACCCAGGTCACTGCCGGTCTTAGCACCAGTGACAGCCTTTCCTCTTATCTTAGTTTATATTTACGACAGTCAACTGAAAGGTACGCATGTGTCTACAAGACTAAAAACTCTAAAGGAAAGACTGTGTCCTAATATCTTTGACTATTCTCATAGCAGTATTTCCTTTCTTTTTTTTTCCTGCTAGGAAACATCTCACCACCTTCTGGAAACATCCTCCAACCTCTCTTCCGTCAAACTCTTACAGAAAAATTGTCACACCTTGTTGGGCCTTATGGCCGGGCGAGGGGCCTGCGGTCCAAACTCAAACCAAGCTCGAGTTTAGAGACCTGTCTCGGCGCCTCTAGTTCCGCATAACTGTGACTCAGCATAGCCTATTCTGGCGGTGACTCTGCCTAGTTACTGCCACCTATGAAAGTCTTACTGGCTCTCCCCCCTCACTCCACCTTACCTCACACCCCACGTCACCTCTCATCTCCTAGACCCTCCCATTTACCCTCAGCCTATAAAAAGGCGGCTTGTAACGATAAAAGCAAGTTCCTGCTTCAACAGTTCTCCCAGCTTGTGTGTCTTGTGTGTCTTTTCTCTCGGTGGGGGAGTGGTTGGGCCGTCCGCTCAGCCCCAAGGGGGACAGGCTGGTCCTGCTTCCCCTCAAAGACTTGTTCTGTCGGAATGCCCGACAACACCTTATACTCTTCAGTTGAGCCTGACTTTTCCATCGGGGCCGCAGACAAGACGTGAAACTCTAGCTCACAGTATTGAACATGCACTGTGTTGGGTTGCATGCAGTGTAAACCCCTCATTATCGCCCGAGGAAGGAAGTACTGTCTTCGCTTTACAGCTGTGGGAACTGTGGTTTAAAGGGTGTAGCCTGCCTCAATTTAAGGAACTGAGCTGAATCCAAGCCAGGAGAGTCCAGCCACAGCCTGAAACCTTCCAGCCTGTGGTTCTCAAGCCTCTGTTTGTCAGAATCACTCAGTGAAAAGCTGCCTTGGTTCACCCACAGTGCCTGATTCAAGAAGTGTAGACTGGGCTTGAGAATGGGCAGTTCTCAGTCTCCAGTGATGCACGGAACCACTGGTCACGTTACCTTCCTGTGAGACATGGCCCTGCTTTGGCTTCGACTGGGTGTGCACTTGAACTCTGCTTGTGTTGTAAACTATGTATATCTGTCTGAACAGATCCTTTCACGGTCTTCTGAATGTTTCAGGTAAGGCCTGTGGTGAGCTCACTTATGTATTTGAGTGTTATCGCTGTGTGCATGTTTGTGTGCACACGTGTGCTTGTGCATTTGGAGGCCGGAGGCTGACTTTGAGTATCTTTCCTTGGTTGCTCTCCGCCTTCATTTTCCGAGACGGGGGTCTCTCACTGAACCTAAAGCTCAGTGATTAGGCTAGGCTGGCCAATGAGGTCCGAGGACCTGCTGTCTGCCTCCTCAGCACTGGGGTTAGAGGTATGATCTACCTCACCTGGCTTTGTATGTGGGTTCTGGGATCAGGACTCAGGACCTCACGCTTGTACGGCGGGAGCTTCATTGACCGAGCCATCTCCCCAGCCCTGGAATCTTTTCTTGCTTCATGATGCTGTTGTTGCGGTCATGACTCCTGGAGTCGGGCAGATACGGGTCAAGATGGAGCCTCGGCGACTGGGGCGAGATATGTCCATCCATTTCTCAGACTCACGCCTCTTTAGAAAGGATAGCACGTGTCCCAGAGTTAAACAGAACACACGGGTCACCTCTAGCTCTATCCTGCTCCAGAAGAGGCTGGATATGGACGCATCTGATGGCCACCACCGCCCTCCCCCCTCCTCCCCAGGCCCCCAGGGTTAATACTCCTTCTCAGCTGTTCCCAGAGAAACTTGGTATTGCATTGTCTTTTCATACCCTGATCGCGGCTTCTCCATGTTATAGAGGGTTCCTTTCCTTGTCTGGACAGGGCATGAGGACACTTCTGTCAAGAGCGTGGCTTGAACCCAGTGATCACAAAGAGGCTCGGCTGGTACCAATTATTCTAGGCGATAGACATATGCCGGTTGACAGAACAGGAACAAATCTTTGTCATCCTGTGGATATTATGTCCTAAGTATGCCAACATTGGCTGGTGAAGGGTAAACACGGAGACTCACAGAGGATCAAATGTGACCTCAGGTTGACCTAAAGCAGCCTCTGGGACACCAGTAGTGTGGCTGTTGCCAGGAATCGTAAACTGTGATTCTAGCTTAGTAGACTGAGGCTGGGCTCAAGGACATACGATCCTAACAAAGTGGAACGATGTCGGTTTAGGGACTACACTTCATGTAGGTTTAAATGATCGATCACTTCAGTCATTATTGCCTGATATAACTTTTTTCTTCAGCATGTAGTAAAATTCAGAACACACAGAAGAAAAGACTATTCTGGTTTGTCCGTGCTTGAGGGAGAGCTGTAGACTGGGCAACAGATCTGGGCTCCCAGTATAGTTTCAAGTGACCACAGAAGCCTCAAAAAGCATTGGATCATAGCAAGCCTCAGTTTCCCTCCTGGTGCCAGAGTACCCTCCTCTCACTCTCGTTTGGGCCAAACCTTGATTGCTAGACATGAAGGGACCCACGCATCTCTACCTGACCATTTTAACCCGATACTTTTAGTTATCTCAGATGACGTGTTCAGGGTTCTGAACGCTGATCGGAAATGATATACAGGCATTCAGAATGCATAGCCCGTGGGTTCCCACCTCCAGCAAATATTCAGTAGGAAACCATTTACACAATGCTTACTATGTGCCAGGAGCCATAGTAACCTCTGCATAGGGGTAGCTTTAATATTTACAGCTACTTTTAAGAGGCAGCTCCAATCACTTTCTCCAAACACACACGGACACGCAAACACACCCTGAAGTTTGCAGTTCTAGTTTGGATTTGTCACACTCCTCAAAGGTCCATCTGTTCAAGGCTGGGTTCTCAGGTGGCACCTGTAAAATTTGGCGTCTAGTTGGGAGGTCTTTAGGCCGCTGGGGACATACTACCTAAAGGGACTATGGGGCCTTCTCTATTTTTCTCTGTACTCCCCGGTCCGTTCAGCAGTCTCACCCTGCTTTCGCCAGCCCATCTAACCTAAGAGCAGTGGGCCCATCTAACCACAGACTAGAACTATTAAATCCATGAGCCGAGCAATCCCTTCCTTCTTATTAGCTGATTAGCCGCAGGTATTTCTTACAGTGATTGAAAGATGACACATACAAAGAATGCCACCAGCCAGCAACACTGTGCATTTTAATACACGGGAACAATAAAGGCTGGGCCCAGCTTTACCTGACTCAGACCCATGCTCTTGAGTGGGATGCATGTGGTGAGCCACCATTGCAAACGCAACACAGAACTATGAACAAACAGGTTTAAAGCGCTCTGCTCTGGGACTGCCCAGACAGCTCAGTAGGCAGAGGTGCTTGCAGCTGGGGCTGATGACCCGAGTTGGACCCTCAGGACCCACATGGTAGAAGGTGAGAACCGATTCCCACAAGTTGTTTCAAGGGATGCCATAGCAGGATACACGTGTGTGCACCCACACAATAAATAAGCATCTTAAGCAGTGCTCTATTGCTGTGAAGAGATACCACGACCCTAACAACTCTTATAAAAGCCAAGATTTAATTGGGGCTGGCTTACAGTTTCGGAGGGTCAGTCCGCTACCATCATGGCAGGAAGCATGGCGGCTCACAGACAGACAAAATGCTGGAGAAGCAGCTGAGGAGTTCCACATCTAGATTCCCCAGGAAGTGGCACATTCCTCCAACAAGGGCACTTCCTGTTCCTTCTCAAGTCGTGCTACTCAGAGGGACGGAGCCCTCTGAAATCTTCAGGTAGAAGTCATCTATCATAGTGCAAATCGAAGAGTCGCTATCACCTTTGCAGCCTTCTGGAACCCAGGGAAAACCTTGGGTTCCCCAGCTTTGACACTGCCTCTTGGGGTGACAAGTTGGCCGCAGACTCTGTGGGGTGTGTTCTATTCATCTGTGTAAGTAAGGCCTTTGTGGGTAGGCTGGAGCTTTGAATCAACAGAGACCTAGAGGCGCATGCTCTGGGTCAGTCCAGGAGAGACTCGACCCACTGCAGTGGCTCGGGCTTACACGCCATGACTGTCTCCTGTTCCCCGAATGAACCTGTCCGAGATATTAATATTTTCATCTACACCGCGCAGGTCACACCACTCAGACTGCATACACGTGACATACAAATAAAAGAGAGTTTATTTTCATTCTGCATTTCATTTGACATTTCATCCAGTTAAACTCAAATGACACATTGGCTCTGATATTGGCAAGACATCTCACTAATACTGATAGCTACTAGCCAGTCATACACACACAACTCTACCTCACGTTAGAGAAATATTAACTAGTCACCAGAAACCTTATTGCACTTCATGTGGCTTTTTTCTTCAGAAAGGAAAAAAAAAAAGGTGTTTTTAAAACATCAGCAAAGATTGCCAATTTTCGTTCATTTGTTCTTTTTCAATACATCACGATTAAATCACACAGTGAATATTCCCACACAGAAGCGTGGAGAGGCCAAAACTTCAAAACACGAATTTAAAAGAGCCCACTCCGCCTCTGCCTTGCATTTCTCCCTACAACTGGGCCGAGGCTGGTGAGTTTGTCAGTCTCCCAACTAGCTACTGAGTTTTCACGTTCTCAGAGCTACCCGCGCACTGGGGCAAGGACTCTGAGACCAGCGGGGCGGGCAGACCTTAGGCCTCGGCTTCTTATGAAAATGTCTTTTAAGCACCTGGTGGAGGTCTGCCTTGAACTCCAGGCTCTCGTCCGCATTTAAACAGAAGCACTGCCGGCAACAAGGCTCATCCCAGGCCAGAATGCCACAGGAAGCCGTTGTATTTCAAGTGGTCTGGCATTCAGATCTACAGAAGATTCCAGCAGCATGGGGGAGGGCTGAGAGCTTCAGATCCACTCATCCTTTTAGAGAAAAGAAACACAGACACAAGGCACACCACTTTTTTCTTTATGGGGAAATTCAATCTGGACACACCATCAGGGAAAAGGAGCAACAGAAACCAGATAAGTCTAATTTTCCCCCCTCACTTATAAATCTCCAAATCACAATGATTTACACTCCGCATAACAAGTGTCTTGCCTACGATATGGAAGAACCACAGACTTCAGACACCATCTCAGCTACACAGAACGTACCACGCGTGAAATCACTGTGGAGACACAGACACGCCACATAGTTTCAGGGACTTCAAACGGGGTGGAAACAGCACACAGCCACTGTTGCTGGTTCGCTCCTGTGTTACTTTTGTGTCTTTAGGGGCCGGGAACTGTGGTTTCACTTCTGTAAACCCAACAAACCAGACACCCGGTCACACTGCGCTGGTACCAAGTACACGCCTAAAGCCTGGCATTTGTACATTTCAGTTAATTCTTTGATGGAAATTCATGACTATAAAGTACCTGTGAGGTAAGATTAATATTTTTATAAAAGCACTAAACAAATCGAAAAGTTAACAAGAGAATCCCGTTATACGAATCCATGTTAACCATTAACTGCCTGTCTATGGCTGACTCTGGGATGATGGATGGAGTGTTGATGAACCTCAATTTTTATCACCGTCTTCTTTGGACTGGTCCATTGCCAAACCAGAGACAAATTTCCCTTAGTATTTAAACTTGTACATCTAGTCTTAGGACTTTTGTGTTTTCCCAATTCATGGCGGGGACATCTGGAGAACAGAAGTAGAAATGAAATCTGGCATTTGAACAGGTAAGCTTTCCAATGACCGATAATCAACCTATGCTGTGCCTACCAGTGCTTTTGAAAGCCCCAGGTGAAGGAAGGGCTTTGAAAAAACGGTGTGATTAAAATCCAAGAGAAGGGTATGTTTTGTAAATCACAACACGATTCCAAATGTCAGGCTCCTGATCGGCACCAGGTGCCACGTCAAGGAGCAGCTTGACTCTAATGCAGATCTTTCCAAGGCGTCTGTAACCGGGAGCAGCCCAGTCACACAGGACTTCCTCACTGTTCTGGCTTCGGGAGGTTCCCAGATGGCAGGAGGAGGCCCCGGGGGCATGATCTTGGCTTCACAGACCCTTGTTAAAGTACACGCGCCGTAATTCAGGATGACTCCTTTGGATGCTGGCTTGCAACTCATCCTCCAAGCTTGTTACGGACATGGAACTGGGACAAGGTAGAAAGAACAAAGTTATCACACGGGCAGAGATGGGAACCTGAACTCGGAGGAGCAGGGAGAGCCACAGGTTCAGAGACCCAGGGCTGGAGCACGGGTACACCGGAGAGGCTTCACAGAGCTACAGAATGAGCATCCTTCCGAAAACTAGTCATCACCATCAGAGATGCCATAAGAAGCCAATTGCTAAGCCTGTTTACCTCCATCATCATGGGCTGAAAATGCGTCACTGCTGGTAAGAAAGGACACGGCAATGACATTTACAGACCCGTGTGGCCCCAGCGCTGGGACTGCAAGCAGCTACCCAAGCCAAGAGCAGAGCTGCGTCAGGGAATCCGTTCTAGCGGACGGACACCAGAGACGGGCCTGCCTGTGGATGCTGCGAGACGAGCTGCTCTAAAGTTGACAGAAGCAAAACGTGCCCAAGGTAACCTGACTCTCACAAAGGCTAAAACATTCTCAAATGTAACAGTAGGGGGCAGAGGAGACCTGGGTAGGGTGACGTCCTGAAGTCCCACAGATGAGTTAGCTTTCCCCCTCTGTCTCTTCCTTTCGGTGATGTGGGCTCCCCGGCCCTTTACCTGATTTCTTCCCACTGAAACCAAGTAACTGCATTTGTGTCTCCAGCTCACTTTCAGGATCGAAATTCACAAGGATTCTGGAAAGTCAGCACCTACCTCTTCTGAGGAAACAGGGCACAGCACAAAGGGGTGGCGAACACCAAACTTAAAAGGGAAACAGAACGGCAGGTCAGCAGGCGGAAGGGGTCACTTCTCGGCTTCCTTCCCTTATACATTTTTTTTAATAAAAACCTCTTTCCTTTCTGTAGAGTACCAGATCGCCTTACAAATATTTCCTGTTTAATCACCAAAATAACGAACAACAAAAAAACCAAAGGGGTAAGTGGAGTTTACATGGGAACACCTGAATAGCCCTAAATGTGTAGGTTCCCATGGGGACAGTGTCTGCCTTTCTACCGCAAATTCCAGGCGTTCCGAATTGGTGGCATTCTCAGAACTTTTCTCTTGTATCATCCAACCTTCCGTAGGCATCGAAAAATAATTATGTAAGTGTAATTTCTGTGTTGACATCCTGACTACTCATGATACACACTTACTGAATAAATACATGCACGACCATAACGGTAATAATAATAGTAGTTTTTTTTTTAATAAGTTAATTTTTACTTACCAAAAACCAACCAATGTGACTTGAATCGGTGCGCTCATCCATGGGAACCTCTGTATTGAGAAATACACAAGTGTGAATCCTTTCATGTGGTTCTTCAAGACAGTCTCTTCTGCCTACTAAATAGCATTCCCATGGCGTAAGATCCAATGCAATGAGATTAGTAAGATCTGGGGCAGCACTGCCACTCACGGCCCTGAGCTATGAATGAACATGCCTGGGCTATGAATGAACATGCCCTGGGCTATGAATGAACATGCCCTGGGCTATGAATGAACATGCCCTGGGCTATGAATGAGTTATGAATGAGTATGCATACAAACACCAAGCAGCAGCCACTGCTTCCAAAGTGTTATTTGCCTGTGTCCACGAGGTAGTTAGTATTTAATTATGGTTTATCTGCTGCAGAGGCAGAAGGGCCAGACACATGAACTTGCGCTAAATCTTTGCCTCATCAGCACTGACCAACTGTGCAGAAAAAGCAGGCAAAGCCCGGGCCTCGTTAGGATGCAAGATAAGCAGTTCCTTTAGGAGTGAGGGTGAAGACAAGCCAGGAACTCAGGCCAGTGCCGGAGAGTGGGAGGAGCCTACAGACACCGTCTTCCACTGCTTCCAAATTCTCTTCCGTGGATTTAGTTGCTGTCAGTAGGTTATGACTATCTGGAATAAAGTATCTTTGCTAGTCATAAGAGAGTGGGTTGGTCTTTGAGAAAATAAACACTGTTAGATACTTAGTTATTTAAAAAGGCAAATACACAACATAAAGAACGGTGGGACCACAGGCATCCTGCAACTGAGTTGTGAGTTGGTTGGGATAGGTCACCTCCGTTCTGAGTCATACAAGTTGTTGCAAGATAACGTGCATAGAAGGCATACCCTGGTGCCCAAGGAGACTCCTTTGGCGGAAGGGATCATCGGGAGGGTCAACATGGACGGAGGAAAAGAGGGAATGAAGAGGAAGGGGAAAACGTCATCAAAAAGAAACCGACTTGCACTAATTGAAATAGGAAACTATGGCCGTGTTCCACTCAACGCCAGGATGCATTCTAAGAAACGCATCCCTGGGCCGGGCCGTCTGGGCACTCACCAGCACACATTCTAAATTCAGGCCCCTGGGCTATGACTTCAACACACATGGTCCTCCTACTTCTATGTATATAACTGGCTGTTTAATGAGGGTGTTCACAGGGAGATGGTACATTCTCACTCAAGATCCTCCTGGACACAAGATACCCAAGATGGCTGGCACCCAGCCATGGGACAGCAGGCTAATTGTTGAGTGAGCTTGTTACGGTGGATGAATTTGAGCCTGTTAGACCAGCCCCCTAGTCTCTAGTGGCCTCTTGTCTAAGTAAACAGAGCGAGGCTTATCCGAGAGTGCACTCAGGATGGACACACACCGACTAACGGCTAGCTCTGGTGGAGGGCTCTTCATAATGACAAGGACTCTGGAGAATTCTGACTTGCTTACAAACCAAACCCATCACAAGCCCTACTTCTGACTCTATCTCCACTACCCCATCTTGCCAATTCCTCAAAGAGTATTTGGTCTGAGGTCCAGAAATGGGTGAATTGAGGATGTCTGGACCTTATACTACTTTTACACACCCTCTCAAGATAGGGACATGTCTTGCTTAGCAGACTGTAAAAAGGAGGTATATGACACAAAAAACTTCAGATGAACTGAAGATAACATGCTGAGTTTAGAAGATATATGTATATATATTCAGACAGCTTGGGATACATAGTGACACGGTTCTGTATCTCATTGTTAATATGAGTCTCAATTCTTTTCCCCTAATGGCTCTTTTTCAACTAAATTTATTGGCATACAACCAACTATACATCTTTAATGTGTACAATGTAATCTGTGACTTATTGTAAGAGCAAAAGTTTTGTTTTAAATTTTAATTACTGTACCTAAGATAATATAAATTAAAAAGACAGCTTCCTGGAGTCTTGGGTAGGGATGTTCATGTGAGACAGAAAAAAAGCTATAATCCTGTAATCCCCACTTGCCCAAGGACAGATAACTTCCTGGAATGTTGGGTGGGGCTGTGTGGATTCCATTTGGTTAACTCAAATGCACCAGATGTACACCAAATGCGCTGGATATGCTTAGTCACTCATAGGTGGGAGATAACCCAGACAGGAAGTACAACAGGATACATACTTGTTCCTGATTGGCCCTGGTGGGAAATACGTAGCCTTAAGAGTTCTGTCTTCTTAAGTACCTGTTCCACGTGACTTAGGGCCATTTCTTGGGAACCTGGGAGTGGGGAACCTTGAAATGGTCCTGGTCAGAGTCCACCTTCCTGGCCGGTATTTAATTAATTTAATTTAAAAGATTGTTTCAAATTTGGCTCAATTGTGGTGACGGTCTTATTCTCGAAGGATGAGGATTTACACCACATGCTGTCATCACAATGAAAACGATGAGCCCATCTATGATCATAAATGCTTTCCAGGTTCCTTATGCCCTTGTGGGATTCCTCTCCTTTCCTGGTTTCTGTCCCCTGGCAAATCTCTAAGCTCTCTAACCTCGTTATACATTAGTTTATGTTTCCTAGGGTTTGAGTTTACTACTTTTGTACAGAGTCTCATGTAGCCCAGGGTGGCCTCAGCAAACTCACTACAGAGCCAAGAATGACCTTGAATTCCTGACCTTCATTTCTTTACCTCCCAATTGCTGGCATCACAGGTATGCACCACCAGGTCTGGGTCCAGGGTTTTATATACAGCATCTACTTTTTTGTGTTGTTACTTTGGGAATTGTTCATGCTGCTGCACACATCAAGAATTCATTGCTTTTCATGGACAAGTTCAGTATGCCAATGAATGAGTCAACCCAGTGTCCTGTGAACTTGGGGGCTGTTTCCAGTTTGAGGCTAATATAAAAAAAAGTTGTGATAGACTTTCATTCTAGGAAAATACTTAGAAGCATTCCACTGTAGCTTATGTTTGTATAAATGGTTAGAGCGTTTCCCAAAGTGGCTTGAACCACTTTACACAGCCATCAGCAGACTGTGGAAGTTCTAGTTCTTACAGGCTCATCGACGGTCACTTTGTCAACTTTTAACCGTAGCCATTCCAACAAGTATTTCACAGAGGCCCACGTGGCTTGAATTTGAATTTCCCCAAGGACTAAACAATCCCAGTGCTCTTGGTACGTATCTGGTGAGACATCTGCTGCTTCCCTCAGCCCATATTTACATTGTAATTTTCTTGAATGAGTGCTAAGTTCTTTATAAATCCTTGATTTACTTTCTTACCAAAAAATGCTTGCTTTGCTATTTGTTTCTCTCCATCGGTTTCTTGTCTTTCGTTCTCTGCATAGTTATTGAAAGACAGAACTTAAAAATGTTTTGAAGCGGTCTAATTTTCATTTTTTTCTTTGGTCTTGTGCCCAAGAAATCTTTGCCTAAACTCTGTATTCAGTGATTTTTTTTTTTTTTTTTTAAATAACGGAGGGTTTTTCCATGTAGATTGCACAAATCACGGAGAGTTACTTTGTATACAGGGTAGAATCAGTTTCCTAAGTACAACTTAACCATCCGCAAATACCCAACAAGCTCCGCTGTGTGTTCTCACTAAGCTTCTGCAGAACACGTGCTGCTGACTGGTCCTCTGTAAGTCTATGCCCGTTGGAAACTCGATTGCCTTCTCTGTTGCCTCAAGCTGAAATCACCTTGTGCTGTGGCCACTAGTCCCGGGCCTCGTTCTTCCATCCTGAGAGCAAGGCGCATGCCCTGTTCCTGGGACTCTAATCCTGGACACCACTTACCACGGGCATCCAGCAAAGGGCTCAAGAGTAAAAACTGTCTACGGAAAAGTAAAGCATGTCGTATTTCTACCCATTAGCAAACAATCCTGAACAGCTACCGAGCACACAACAGCGATCAGTTACTATTCCAGAAACACAGAAGACTCAGAAGTCCTAAGAATGACCTCAGGACCTAAACATGTCGGTTTTATTCCCAATGACCGTGACAGGCAGCTTTAAGAGAACGAAGCCCATTCTTCAAGACAACTGTTCAAGGATGCACTGTATTTAAGGCAGTGGACTTTTGGTTAGCTGTAAAGACTCTCATGAGTCACCTGCCCATAGCTGCTGTGTTTTCCCAGCCCTCCACTTGGAAAAAGATAAGATTTAGGGGAGGATGAGTCATGCTGAATGTTCCCCAAGTACTGTTGTTTTAAAAGATGAGAACGTTCAATTGGTTTCATGCTTGTAGAGGCGTTCAGTCATCACAGAAAAAACATGCATTTCCAAAACACGATGAGCTCTAAACACGAACGCTGAACGCCGATCTATTCTGCCCCAGTGTACATTTGAATAATGGTCACCTATCAAATAAGCAGTAACCCTTGCCCTTGGGAGTGGGGGTGTGTACGGGTCAACCCTGCACTCCCGAGTGTTGAGTATTTATGGGTCCTTCAGGAACACCTAGTCCTGACTGTCTCCACTGAAACTGGAAGGAATGCAGCTACGAGCAGACTCCTTGTAGCTAGGGAAGCTCCTGGAATGATCTGGAACTATTCTGGGCACATCTTTCCGTCTCGCCACCAGGATTCCAGAGCCTGTGGTCCCTTTGGGGTGGAGGGCCTCTGAGGGAAGAGTAACTGACGTGACACACTTCCAAAGGTGGGTGGAGGGCAGTGGTGGGTCAGTGGGTGAAGATGCTCGCCGTGTAACCCTGGCAACTGCGTTCAATCCCGGGAACTGACGCGAAGACGGAGAGAAAAGCAACTCCACAAAGTCGTCCCCTGGCCTCCACGCGTGTGCTACGGCACACATGTGCCCACCCCTAGATACATACATACACAACAAACATACTTTTTTTATAATTAAAAGACAAGGTGGGATAAGACCACGGCATGTATGTCTTTTTAAGTATGTAGAAGTCTAAGACGAGGTAGTCATGGTGACCAGACAGCTTGTCTCATCCAGTCTCTTTCATGTAAGAAAATGCCGAGATACACATACAGGAATTTCCATCTATCGCAGATGGGAAAATGTGCAACACCACTAACTAGACCTCTGTCTAGTGCCTGTCATAAGATCAGGGTTACCACGGTAACCACTCCAACACCGAGACCCCAGGAGCTCAAAGGCGAAAGTGAATTGGAATACCGATTCCAGGTTCCTCCCAGAGCCACCTGTCCTCCACCAATGAGACGCAAACTTTCTTATAGATAGGATGTAATTCCAAGCCACGATCACGGATGCGTGTCAGCAGCCAGAGTGTGCCCCGTGTCCACAGGCTGGAGCCAGACGTCTGAACAGCGTCCTTCCTAAAGGTGACTCTCAGCCTCTGTGCTGCCATCAAGCTGCACTGTGCATTGCACACTGTTCGTTTGTGGAATTTCACTGAGTATGTTTGGACTGTGGGTGACCCTATGTAACTAAAGTACCAGGGTTGACTGCGCCAACAGGTTTCCTGCTAACTGGGTGTGGGGTGATACCAAGAAAGCTTACACGGAGTGGGCTGAAGGCGGCCTGCAAACTGTTCCCATAGTGACCTACAAAATCATGATGCCCACGATCTGTGGGTCAAAGGACTAACATGAGACAGGCTTTCTCTGGCTGTCCTGGAACTCGTTCTAAAGACCAAGTTGGCCTAGGACTCAGGGAGATTCACCTGTCTCTAACTCCCAAGAGCTGGGATTAAAGGCATGCACCACTACTGCCCAGCTAAGACTAACATTAATATTCTCTTCTTGCAAAAGCTGTTACTTTTTATGCCAGGAAGACAAACACAGAAGATGACAATATCCAAGACTAGAAATCTAGCCTTGCTTTAAAAAATTTTTTTTAAAAATTATTTTTACTTATTCACATGAGTGTTTGTGTATGTGTCTGTGTATGGTGTATGTACATGACTGTAGATGTCCCAGGAGGTCAGAAGCTCCTGGAGCGGGTGTTACAGGACCTGGGTGTTAGGGAAAGGGACGAGTGAATCCTCAGCAAGAACAGTGTATGCTCTTAACCACTAAGCCACCTCTCCAGTCCTAGACTTGCTTTTAAAGGCTGATATCACTTGCCTTCGGCAGGAGTGGGTATTTGACTTATTTAATATGTTTTTCAATTCTTTGTTATTTTTAAAGCGGTCTAGGCTAGTGCCTTAAGAAAGGACCAAGCAAGTGATAAGGGTCCATCTATACCCTAGTGCAGATGCCAGAGGTCTGGTGCCTTCCCCGATCAGCAGCCGGCAGAGAGCAACTCAGGACACTAACGCGGAGCCTGCTGCGTGGATCCGTCGGAAGGCTCCCTTATTACCCCACTGTCCCTAAGTTTACGTCCCTGCGCTCAGTTCATGTTGGAGGTTTTCTCCCTCTGAGTGAATCTGTTCCTGTAAGCCAAGCAGAGACCGACAGGGGAGGGCGCGTGAATTTGTTTTCGGATTATCTGAAAACCATGGAGGTTTCTGATTGGCAAACTGCATGTGATGTCATCATTTGGTAGTTTATAGACAGGAGTTTTGTGTCAGTTATACATAAGCTACCAAAGGTAACGTTTCCTAAACTTTGCACTAGAAAAAGACTTTAGTAAAATCTTTTCATGTATCTTCAAAATAATAATTTCTTGAGGTAGTTTAAATGCCAGGAGAAGGACACAATTTCATTTTGTTCTAGATGGCAGCCTCTCCTTATCCAAGGCCCCGGGTGAGTGTCCGGATCCTTGGGCAATACCAAGCCTGACATGCGCTGTTTCTGCTTAAATATGCTTTTCAAGTCCAACATAAATCAGAGACACTTGGGAATTGACAACAACTAATAACAGTTATTAGCTATAAGAATAAGAATTGTAACAATGTAGCATCGCTGCCTGCCCTCTGGGGCCATTATTACATAACATAAGGGATGTTTAGAAACCAGCGCTATAGATTGTGATGTTGCACATGGTCAGTGAGGTGGCGGCTGCGTGACTGACAGGCAGATGGCGCGAATGGCGTGGATCCCCTGGAATCTGGTTCACATTCTAGGCAGGACAGAGAGAGCAGTTCAGAGGGCTCGGAACTTAGACATACGCACCGCTGGTTTGCGGAATTTTCCATGTCGTATTTGGGACCGTGGGCGACCTAGGCGACCGAGACCTAGGGGATCCACTGCCGCGATCAGCTACTGCCTTTGCTTTCGTGGTAACCTGTGACTAAGGCCGTCAGAAGCCTCCGACGTGGCTTTTTGGAGGACAGCGAGGTCTCCCAGCCTCTCCTGACAATGCTTTCAGAGCCATTTTGTCCCCGCACAGTGACTCTGACACTGCTGCATGTTGCTGTGTTAGAGTGGACAGAGTCCAGTTGTTTCCGGGAGCAGAGCTTGTGGTTGGTTTTTAATTCTCCATGTCCCCAGAGGCCCCGAGAGCACGGTGAAGAGCTCCTTTCCCTGACAGGGCCCAGTGAGGTGCTCACACCTATTCTTCACGTATTTTCCTGGCTTACACAGGAAAGTGTTCACGAAGTCTCGCCTTCCTTTCCTGCTGCGGCCCACATGGACTACGTGGACCTATGAGTACACATCACGACCTCATCCCACGGGTGTCTGGCCTGGGACTCCATCCTGTCTCTGAAGCCTTATGTATGATACTCCCTTGCTTTTTGAAGACTCAAACGGTCCACCCCAAGGGAGCTGCTACATTCACAGTACACCCATTCCTCCATGGAGGGCCGGGGCCTCTTATCCTAAGTACGTCTCCACCCACAGCACGGTCCTAAAGAGCCACCTTATCCCACCGTATCCCAACTGGTCTAATCCTGGAACCTACAGAACACAATCCGGAGGGCACAGAGACGGCACACAGCGAGCACACTTTCCTGTGTAATATTTCCAGGCCTTCAGGGGCAACAGTTGACAGACTAATAAACTTTGAGGTACGACTACCAAAGAGAAATACTAAAGTCAACGTTCCATGAAGCTACCATTCCAGATCTTTCCACTCCTGATATTAAAAAAAAAAAGAGAGAGAGAGTAAAGAAAAAGAGAAGGAAAGGAAAGGACTCGCAAAACGGCAATGGGATCGGGTCTTACCTTCAGAAAGGCTTTCTTTTCCAACGTGTTCATGATGAACGGAGGAATGGCTGTAACAGTGGAAAGGCCACTTGAATCTCTTAATGCCTGTTTTCAGCTGAGTTTCCCCTAGCAACCTGACAGCGAGCTGTGCCACGCTTCGGGTATTTTTACGGCGGCAGAGTGAAATCTACCGGAGCAACCTTTCCACGATTAAATTTAAGTTCGCTGATTGTTATACGCCATCTACAAGTTCTGAATTATCCTGACGTGCCTCGCTGGCTTATCTGATGGAACTAAGAGTAAAGAAGACAGTAAGGGCTGGAGAGGTGGCTAAGTGGTTATGAGTGTACGCCGCTCTTGGAGAGGACCTGTTCGGTTCCCAGCACCCACACTAGACCAGTCACAAAGGCCCGGAACTTCGGTTCCAGGGGATCTGATGTGACCTTTGGCCCCTACACGCATGACTGCACACACGTGCACATATATAAAAATAAGTATTTTTTTTGAAGTAGAAAATGAACTGATCCTATTCTCTAGAATTTTGTAAAAGTAGTTTTATTATTGTCTGATAACCAGGAAATTTGGAATCTTTGAGAGCAATCATTCGCCTCTTTTCACAATACTAGACACCAGGAAAGGTTTTCCTTCCTTGTTAGGAAACGCCATCTTCCTTGGGTGTCTCCCATGCAGGGAGGGCTGTTGAAAGGAGCCTGTTTTGGCTCAAATAAAAACTGCTCAGGACATTCGAGGCCTCCTGTCAGCTGCGGATCCTGGAACACTTTCTCGACTTCTCAGAGCCTCAGGTTTCTGTTTTCCCATCTATGAAATGGGAACTATTACATCAAACTGGCTATACTGTCCATGGTGCACCCCCCCCCCCCAACCAAAAGTTACAGCTTGGAATGCCCAGTAGCCAACTCCAGTCTTCGAGGCCTCTTAAAACCCTTTCGCTCTGTCCTCCAGCTGCACCTGCCTTTGCAGAATGCCTCCCACACAAAGGCAAGCTCCTGCCTCTGCTGATGCCCACTCTACCGAAGAGTCAGCTTCCGCCCTCATCTCTACCTTGGTCCCTTGCCTGGCTGATGAGCTTCTTCCATCCCAGCATTCCCTGCCCTTAGCTCTCACGGCCATTTTATATGGAATGTAAGCATCCCTGAGCCAATAAATTAAATAAATAAATAAATAAATAAATAAATAAATAAATAAATAAATAAATATCTCAGCTCTGAAATATCCCCATTTTATATGGAATGTAAGCATCCTTGAGCCAATAAATTAAATAAATAAATAAATAAATAAATAAATAAATAAATAAATAAATAAATATCTCAGCTCTGAAATATCCCCAAATCAGAATCTCGTTGAGAACCAGATGGGGTCCCAAGTGGAACTGTCACAATATGTCACATGACGTACCCAGTCAGGACGTTGAATGTATGAAATCATAGCACTAGTGCATAAAATTACTTTTAGGTCACGTGTACAAGTTATATATAAATTATAAACAAATTTCTCATTTAACTCCGGGCCTTATTCTCGAGGTAGCTCATTATAGATATGCACATGTTCCATAATCCAAAGAAATCCTAGATCTGGGACACTTCTGAAAGCCCCAAGCATTTGGGTAGCGGATATCCCATGTGTACCTGGTGCGTTATTTGCCATTCACAGCTGCTGGCTCCACCACCAGAAGGTACTTTTCACAAAGGGGAATGCTGTTCGCTGTCTTTTGCCTACTGATACATAAAAGCTTGGCATGAACTACACGGCAGGACCGCGGAGCTCACTCACCCATGCCGGGGGCCGCCATGAGGATCCTGGAGATGACCACCTGTGCGATGGCTTGCTTTGCAGCGTTGGCTGATTCTCCCAAGCGGGTGCCGTTTTCGTCAGTGACGGGAATGCCGACTTTGAGTTCCCTGAAGGGCAGAACACACGCAAAGGGGTTCACGGATGCCTTGAGGCAGCATCCCGAAGGAGGGCTCTGTGGAGAAAGATCAAGTGCCTCCTTCATCCAGTTTCCCGCTCACGTGTCATTTGTTGGCATTGAGAAGTCTATTTTTAAATACCACGAGCGGGTTCGAGCCTCCCGGGATAGACACGAAGGGAAAAGAACACGAACGCTCTTTTTTTCAGAGGGATGAACCTTCCCGATAACGGCGTGGTCTGAGGGGTGGATTTGCTAGCTCAAAGGCGAGGCTAATTTCTATGCTCATGTGCAGATCTGAACAACTTTCTAACTCAGAAACAGAAACGGAAGATGGCGCCGTCCAGACGACTCAAGCAAACAGTGATCGCAACGCAGCCCAGCTGGCTTTTCATCGGACACAGTTCCCAAAGCCGGAAGGAACTCCCGTCCCTGCTCGGTTTTCTTGTTACCCACCCAGAACGCTTATTCTTTCTTCCCCCTTTTTTTTTTTTTTTTTGTCAGCTCTAAGAAAATATCTTCAAAGATAAAGATTAAAATTACCTTAAGCCTCACAAGAAAATTCCAAGGGAAAACCAAGAAACTCTTGGTCTTCGCTATCTCTGGTCTCCGTCTTACAGAATTGTTCTTTGTAGAGAGTATAGGCTAAAGATAGGAAGACGATTCATTCGAAGCCCTGGGGCATTTTCCAGCCCTCTTCAATAAGGAGCAACCCGATGGGCTCACCCTTGCCACCTCCACCCCAGAGGATTTTGAAGCAAATACCGGATTTCATATAATTTCCTCTACACGTTACGAGGAATTCTCCCGTCAGGCACGGGCCCTTGGCAAGCCCACGTGTCGGTCTTACCTCTGCCTCATTAACGGGATATTAATGCAGTTCGCAGCAGCTACGGCAGCAAAGGGAACAAAACGTCCTATCAGCGGTGACACGTGCTGCAGAAAAGATAATCCAGAAGCATCATCTTACTTTTCTCGGATGGCTGAGTGGAAATTATGAAGTCTTTCCCCAAACACCAGCCTAGCTGTACAGAGAGCCAGGCCAAGGGACCCTCAGACTCGTCGCTTAGTGGTCCCTGTATTTCCGGCAGGGGCATACTGAGACACTGTACCCATCTGAGACGCTTTGATAGCTCAGTCCGTACGGCTGACAGCACATGGACTTTAGAGTCAGCTTTGATTTCAGATGCCAGCTCTTCCACCAGTTCAAGGCACACCCCATCCAGCCCCTCAGTCTCAGGAGAACTTTTTAGTACTTAATACACAGTGTTTAGTGCCAGGAACAGATCAGCCTTTGCGGATGCTACTAGTTATAACCCTTCCCCAATCCACTAGAAGATATCATTAAAATACGCAGCTGACGATCACTACGAGAAAGCTAAGTGACTGGAACACTTTTGAGAAACAAGCACCAGAATGACAGGCGGGAATAGGCTCGGGAAATTGAAGTACCTTGGTTAAGGCGTTAAGTCCTAGGGCTGTCGCCACAGCGCCGGTGGTTGCCGAAACGTAGGCTGTTCCCAGCTCACTGAAAAGAATCAAGACACTGTGTAAATGATGGGTGCCACATACGATTTGGAAAAAGTGGGGAGACGGGAGCGTTCGATCAGAAACGGAGAGTCGGCAGAGCAACCTCTGGGGCTGCTCCATCAGCGTGGGAGTCGGAGAGAAGCAAACACGTCCTGAAAAATGGGCTACAACCCCAAACACGCAGACCACACACGCGAGGTGCGACTGGCAGGCGAGCAAGGTGCAGAGCTGAGCGCGCGTGGAAAGCTACGGACAGAGGAAAGACCGCGGGTTAAGTGTCGGGGGCACATCTGCGCAAATCCCAAAATGTCACTCAAAAATATTAACGTGCGCACAGAAAGCGAAGTGCAGCGGTGCATTCTTAGAATGGGATTCCACTGTCGTAAAACAGTCCGTGCTCATTTCTAATGTGCAGCTGAGCCCAAGCCATTCCGCTGATTGTGAGACACACACCCCTGGCAGGTTTCAGCGCCATTTGCCCCATTTGAAGAGAGCAGAATATGGGGTGCCAAAGGCAATTTCCAAAAATTAACAGGAAAATGACTTCTCTTTCAAGTGCTGTGCGAGTTATATCTATGGTTTTATTTAATCAACACCCCTCAGCCTGCCAAACCTTCTAACTAAAACAGGAGACAAATTCATAAGCTCATGGCTTTCTTTGGACTCTGGTGCTTTTAAAGCGAAGTACCTATAAAGGTCACACCACTACAAAGTCCCTTCATTCTGTTCTGAGATTTGTGGCTTTGACTCATGTGGTCCTGAAGGGAGTTACTTAACAGAGGTTAGGCCTTAGGGCCTGTCGTGGCGGGCATTCTGTAGGGCCCTGACTTAGGGGCGTTAAAAGAGATATCATCATCCCACCAATAGCACAGACTGCATCAGAGAAGGCAAGACAAAAGCGGACAGTTATCCGGACACAGAGGGAGGAGGGGAGACACTGCGCAGACGAGCCGTGTGTGTAAATGCATCATCGCTTAACGAACTCAGGCTCACGGAGGACAGGTCAGCCCCACAGTCTTACTTTACAGTGAGGGGAGCATCTCCGCTTCTGTTGGTGTAGTTGACGACAGCATTGAAGGACTGGTTTATCCACTGCCAGAAAAGCACAGCAGGTGTGGTCCTGAAACAGAGAGAGCTGTCACACACCCGCGAGCTTCAGTGAGCATCCCCAGATATGGAAAGAAAATGCTAAATACCAACTCCCAGCAAGGAAGGGCACTAGGCAGCAAGAAAGCCTGGGCTGCAGATGTAGGACTCTTCAGCCCCAGACTGTCTACTTTGACTCCCAGTTTCTGGTTCGTCGAGCTCACAGGACTTCTGTCTTTGGGTTTCTATTGTCGTGATAAAAACATCATGACTAAAAGCAACTTGGAGAGGAAAGGTTTATTTCCACTTACACTTCCACATCACAATCTGTTAGCAAAGAAGCCAGGGCAGGAAGTCAAGGCAGGAACCTGAAGGCAGGAGCTGGTGCAGAAGCCATGTAGGAGTGCTGCTTACTGGCTTGCTCCTCGTGGCTTGCTCAGCCTGCTTTCTTCTATAACCCAGGACCACCTGCCTAGGGATGGCACCACCCACAATGGACTGGACCCTCCCACATCAATCACGAATCAAGAAAATGCCCGGCAGACTTGCCTACAGGCCAGTTTTATGATGAGATTTTTCCCAATTGAAAGTCTCCCTTCCCAAATGACTCTAGCTTGTGTCAAGTTGACAAAAAAAACTAGCCAGGACAGCTACGGAGTAGACAATAAATGGAAGGTCCCTTCTCTTGGACAAAAAGAAACTATTTGTAAATGGAGCTGGCTTGGTCCTTCCTCTGGGTTCATGCATGAGGATGCTGTGTCTCCGTCTACATCTGTGTCTGGAGAGAGAAAGAGTACAAGCATTTGCTGCTAGACTCTTTTTCTTTAGGGCCTAAGATTTAGGAAAAACGTCAACTTCCTATTTAAACAAAGGCATTAGTTTGTTTGCTTGTTTTTCTCTTTCCAAGGCAGGGTTTCTCTGTATAGTCCTGGCTCTCTTCTGGGCCTCACTCTGCAGACCAGGCTGGCCTTGAACTCAGAGATCTGCCTGCCTCTGCTCAGATTAAAGGAGTGTGCCACCACTGCCCAGCTATTTCCAATGTTAAAAAAAAAAAAAAGCTTTATTTATTTTTATCTTACGTGTATGAATGCTTTGCCTGCATGTATGTATGTGCACTGTGTATGTACAGTACCCATCAGAAGGTGTCGGATCCCCTGAACCTGAAGTACAGACAGTTGTGAACCACACACAGGACTGGGAACCAAACTGGGGTCCTCTGCAAAAGCAACAAGAGCGAGCTCTCAACCACTAAGCCACCTCTCCGGCTCCTTATTTAGCATCTTCAGAAGCAAAACACACCTTTAAATACAGCGGGTTGTAGTTTTTGTTGTTGTTGTGTTGTGTCTGTTTTATTTTCTTCGCTCAAACTCATGGCCTCCGAGCGCCCCATCTCCTGTGTGCTAGGGTTCCAGGCATGAATGAGCGAGGCCCCACACCCAGCTAAAATGAGTGCTTTTCTACACATATCATGCCAGATGCTGCTTTAGAGGTGGCAATATCTACTCAGAGTGGAACTAAAGATGAGAAGATAACTTCCTTAATGTTAGAGCAACAGCACTTCATTTTAGCTTGTTAATTCCTTTCGCTGTTCTTGCCGTTGGTTTGAGACAGGTGTTAGCCGTATAACCAGGCTGGCCTCACTCTGAATCTTCCTGCCTCAGTTTCCCAAGAGCTGTGGTTACAGGATGAGTCACTACATCCACCTCGATCTTATTTTCAGCTGTGGCACGTTCTATTTCTAATTTGAACTTTTATTTATCTTGTACGCGCGTGCACACACACGCGCGCACACACACACACACACACACACACACACACACACACACGCACGCAAGCAGAGGTCAGAGGATGACTTGTAACGGTTAGGCTCTCTCCAGGCACTAAACGGTTCCCAGGAATCAAACTGTGTCATCGGGCTTGGCAGCAAGCGCCTTTACTCACTGAGCCATCTCGCCAGCCTTACATCGTATTTTATTTTCTCACCGAGTACATTTATGGGGTGCAACGTGTTTTGACCACTGTAGGAGGACTTCATCATCATTCTGGTTCACATAATCACGGTGACATTTATTTCAGCAAAATTTATATTAAAATACTCTTCGGATTATTGCAAGAGCACCTGTCACTCACCTGTAAAAGGTCATCATGCAGCCCGTGATGGTCATGTTCATCGGAACCTGAGCCGACATCCGCCCTATCAGAATCATCTTCTCGCCAGTGTCAGGGTGGAAAGCCGAATCATACACGTACTTGGCTCTCCACAGCTCATTCTCCGTAAGGCCCGCGGGGACGATTCCTTGTCTGGAAGATAACAACAGAGCCCCAGCAGCTGCTGCTTTCAGGTATCTCAGAGCTCCGTGGTGTGCAGAACTTTACTGCGCCTTTAGGACCTGGCAGGTCCGCCAGAGCGTTGGTGGTAATTATTACTGTTTTAATTTTTTATGGTATTTTTGATGCTGGGGATTGAACCCAGAGCCTCACACATACTAGGCGTGTGTTCTGCTGCTGACCTATCCCGGAACCCTTGAAGAATAAGGAACAAAAACACGGTTACAGCGAACATCTCGAACCCACTCATCTCAAATTATCTGTAATTTGGAAAATCACAGAAAGTAACGTGCGTATTAAGGAGTATTCAACTTGAAAATACTCATTGTTTTAAATGACACGTTAAAAAAATGGGAATCTGAACTTGGCAAACTCTGAACTATTTTTAACCAATCATACCAACGCTACGGCCCTCGAGGGTTTTACGTCATGTTAAACTTACAGTTGGTAAACTTAGGTTAGGGACCTGTGGGGCATAAAGGGCCTGGGATACCACTGGTCAGGTTTTCTCATTAAAGCAATACTCACTGCCAGAAATTTAGAAAAATACACAAATTTAGTGAAGTGATGAAATCAGCCCCAGCTTAGCCACTGGTTACGGCTGGGCGAGGCAGTTTTCCATCTTCCTTCTAAGGTCAACATGAGACGTGTTTAAGGTATGACACCAAACCAGATGCTCATCACCAGTTTTTTTTTTTTAATCAAATAATACTCTGAAGAAATTTATTTGCTCGTTTATAGAGTATTCTTCTGAACTGTGTACACCGGGTTGACTAGTAACTCCCAAATTCACGTCCACATAGAAGGACAGGGTGTGGGTTTTATAGATGCAATTAGCCAAAGCAGAGGTCCTATCAGATGAGCTGTCACTAAAGCCAAGGGATGGTGTACAAACAGAGAAGGCGGAGAGTACACGGACGCACACACAAGCCGAGGGACGCCGGCAGTTTCCAGAGCCACCAGCACCTAGGAAGAAGCAAGCAGCCTTCGGAGTATGACCGTTCTATGACACGGCTCCGAACTGGCCTTGAATCCGTGAGAAGTCGGCAAAATCGGTTCCCCCATATGGGCCAGGCTCAGGAGGGATGGCAAGGGACGGGCCCTGGTGTGAGTGAGCCTTTGTGTGCAATCTCTCATGGATTCAAGGCCTTGAGCTTTGATTCGAGAGACATACTATTTTTGCTTTAAATACTCATTACACACATCTGCCATCAAAAGATGTCACAGAAACACGGACTCGGGCTGGAGAGATACCTCTGCAGTTAAGAGCACTTTCTGTCAAGCATGAAGACGGGAGTTCAGATCCCAGCACCAGCACTTAGCATGGCTCCTTAGCATGGGTGTGCGGGGCGGTGTGGGGTTGAGCAGAGACAGGAGGATCATCGGGGTGTGCTGGCTGCCCACTCACTCAGTAGAAAGACGGTGAATTCCAGTTCAGTGAGAGAATCTGCCACAAAGGCAAAGGCAGAGCAGCAGTAGGCCCTGCAGAGTCCTTTGGGGACTTTTGAGCCCTTGGAACTGGCTTTTGGATATTCAAGTTCTTTGGATCCTTCTTGAAATCAGCACAGGTAGCAGTTCACGGAACCAACTCTGTAGGCAGACTCTCTGGGCCCGTCTCCCAACTCCCACCCCTTTCCAGCAGCAGGACTCTGAGCTGGGGCCAATCCTGGGGCCTTGGGCTCCAGCTCCTCTTTCTGAAAAATGGGGCCAGCAATGACTCTACCTTTATGGATGGTTGTCAGGGTTGAGGACTAACCACACACGGCTGAAAGCCTTTCAGGCACACGTGAGCGTCTGTTCTTTTCATAAACAGTGCTCCGCTCATCCACTGCTGGACTTAATTGTTGAATCAAAGACATACATTTTCCACAGGAGCACAATTCTTTCGGATTTCCTATTACAGTATCATTGCTTTGACTATGTAATTCTACCTCCGTGTTTTTTTGGAAGGGGGGGAAATCGTGGTGTGGCTAGTCAGATCTGCTGACGAGGCTGGTCAGGGATTTTTAGCATCATGGAGCTGTAAAGAGGCTCACACAATCAGTTGGGCTTCCAGCAGTCCCTTTCGGTGGAGCTCTGGCGGGCCGGTGAGCGCTGTGTGGCTGGTACTCACTAGACCTTCAATCAACATGGAATTTTCTGATTCACTCACCCTGGATTGCCCCTTGTCTGACTTCCATACAGACATTCGTTTCTTTTATATTTTATTTTTTTAAAATTCATCCCTCGTCTCCCCAAGAAGAGTTTCCTAGGAGTGTGCCTCTGGGGTTCCGGGATATTTCTTTCATCTCTGCTAATGGCGACAACCTGACATAAACGGCCTGCGGGGCGGCCCACTGCTGGACGCCACACACGCTGACTGCCCGCACTTTCCTGACATCTGTACGTTCCTAAGACGTTCCTTCTGTTCACAGAGGCCAGTGGGGGACGAAAGGGACTCACGGAAGGGGGAGGGGTGAGAAACAAACAGGCAGGGGTCTGCTTGGTCTTCCCACTTATTCATGTATTTTGGTAAGCGCGGTGCAGTTGACGAACACTAAACGGTGACTCATCACGGGGTGAGCCCGAGCCCAGAGCGCCAGCATTACCTGTAATCGTGCACCACTTTCCGGGCGTGCTCCAGTTGTTTGTCGGTGAGAAGGATGTTCCTGGGGTCAGTGACAGTGAAGAAGTGGTTGGCTCGGCCGACGAAAGTGCTCTGGTCCCATCGAGGCTCCTTGATGTTAATGTCGGGCGGCACTTCCCCAGACATCGTCGCGGATCCTGCAAAGGGGGAGACGAGTCAAGGCGCTGTCGCTATGAGCTCAGATGCTCTGCAGTCACACTTCACCTGTGCGTGGAGACGGCTCAGTGGGTAAAGGCTTGCCAAGGCTACCTGCGGTTCTACTCCCCGGAACATCATCAAAGGCAGGCGAACAGACCGTGCACACACGTGTGCGTGCATACACACACACACACACACACACACACACACACATACACACACACCCCAATAACTAATTTATTTTTTTAAAAAAAATCACACAAAAATGTTTCATAATTTTTTAAAAGTAAAATGATTTGTTTATTCTTATTTTATGGGCATTGGCGTTTTGCCTGTGTGTATGTCTGTCTGTCTGTGTGAGGCTGTCAGATCCTTTCTGAACTGAAATTAACAGACAGTTGTGAGCTGCCATGTGGGTGTTGGGAATCGAACCCAGCTCCTCTGGAAGAGCAATCAGTGCTCTTAACCGCTGAGCCGTCTCTCCGGCCTTCACAATGGTTAAGCAAGTTGTTTTTTGACTTTGTGTTTGGTCACATTCGTAACTACCAAGGGTGCATTTGGCCTACAGGCGGCAGGCCGGAGACCGTTTTAAACCAAAGCGAGCTGCTCATAAACCTCAAAGCATCTCAACCGAATCTCAAAAACCTGCCACATCCTTCTCATCATAAGTACGTAGTAATTCACCATTCCTTTCCTGTGGAAAGCCAACATTCCTCTAGGTAAGGTAGAAACAGAGTTTTAAAGTAACAAGGGCTTTGGGAGATGGCTCAGTCGGTAAACTGCTGGCCACACAGCACGAGATCTATGTTCAGATCCCTAGCGCTCACTGGCCAGTCTAGCCAAACCAGTCAGCTCCAGGCTCGGCAAGGGACGCTGCCTCAACAGATAAGATGGGGAGTGACTGAGGAAGACCGCTGATGTCAGCCTCGGGCTCCACCTGCACGCGCCTCTGAGGGAAGCAGCAATGTCAAAGCTAGTGTTCTGGTCTAACGGCTGTCATTCCTACTGGAAGTATGTGACAATGCACAGGATTGTGAAACTAAAATTAAGGATTTTAAGGATTATAAAACTGGAAAAGATGGTGATTCTTTCAGTCCATTCATTATAAAAACCACTAATAAAAAAAAATCATCTTTAATTTCCCAGAAACATGGAGAGAAGTAATGCATCCTGACTTCCCCACAGAGCAAAAATGGCGCCTTCCCCTTCTCTCGGAGAATGCTGGCTTTTTGGTTCAGGGCCATCACTTTTTCCCATCCTGTTCATTTATTTCTGAGCAATGTTACTTAGTGCACAACTGTGTGACAGGGTTGTTATAGTGTTTACGATATGCTGAGAACCACAAGCATATTGTGCGAACAACAAAGAAATAAAATTTTAGTTGTTTTAGAATTTCGTATGTGACTATAACGTATTTTCAATGGATCCACCCTCCCCAAACTCTATGTCCTCCTCTACCTCTCCCTCTCAAACTTATGACTCATTTTTCTATAATCATTTTATATATTTATGTGTGTGTGTGTGTAATATGCTATATATAAAATACCGAGTCCAAACAGTGTCACCATATGTACTTGGGTGTAGTGTTAACACTTGGGCAGGGGTAACTATCAGATGGTTCACCCTGAAGAGAACTGAGTCTCCCTCCCTCTGCAGCTGATGAACCCTACCCTCATCTGGAATGCTGACTGGTATGGTCTCATTCAGGCAACCCATATCGAGAGAATACACGGGTGCAGTTTGCCTCAGAAGTTACTACTTCCCGGTAGGTCCATTGGCCACCACCACCTCAGTGGTTCTTACACTCTTTGCACCCCTGCCCAGATGTTCATTTACATCTGTTTCATGCCACAGAGGCATCAGACCTTCACTTTGGCCCCATAATAACCCTTTAGTGCTGCCCTGCTTGAGTCTCAACATTACACATAACCCGACACTCTCTTCTGAGACTCTCTTTCCTCAAATCCGCTGTTTCTCTGGGGTGAGATATCTGGTGTGGGCTGGTACTGGCGGGTTACAGATCTGATTTATTTATTTATTTTATTTATATAATTTTTATTTATAAAATATAATCTTTTTTATTTATATTTATTTATATAATAAAAGTTTTATTTAAATAATATAATTTTCTTACCCCTGTTTTTCTTCCATTTCTAACAGCAGTTCTAACCATAGCTTTCTTTAGTGTTCTATCATGAGTTTTTTTGGGACTATTAAGACATCAGATGCAAATGCTTGGTCACCTTGTAACTTTTCCTTTATCAAAACCCCAAATACCACATCACTGACCACTGGATCAAAATCGAAACATGTCAGCCAGGCACCCAAGCCTGAAGCGGTTGAGCAGCCGGAGTGAAAGAGTAGAATCCAGCTATTGATAGAGCAGGCTGGGACGGCAGACGGATGAAGTGAGGCTGGGTGGGGGCCGAGCAGCACAGGCGCTTCCAGAGGCTGGAAAAGCAAGGGGCCTCTTCCCAGAGCCTCCGGGTGTGAAGTCTGGCCCAGTCAGAAGCTGACCTCCAGCACACTGGGAGAATAAGTAAACTTGTCTTAGGTACCAAATGTGCGGTTTGTTAGTGTGGCAAAGGGAACAAGCAGGGCTCCATCCCCTCACCACGTGGCTTTCCGCTGGTACAGACTGGTGCTTCCCACTCCCAGGAAAAGAAAGTCTACCAGCCCAATCAGCCAAAGTGCCACATCAGCATCTCGACAGACCCGGATGGTATCAAGCCCATATGAAATTTAATTATCTACCACGATCAAGTAGACAAACCTTCTTTAAAGTATGAATTTCCCTCTCCAAACAGTTTCCACTCTTCTCCAATTCTCCAGGAATTGGTAGGTTTTTATAACCAGCCTGGCTATGTCTCCCCAACCCCCGCCCCCACCTGGACTCCCAAGTTCATCAGGGTCAGGCAGGGGTAGGGACAGCATCTGCTCTTGTACTTGGTACCCAGAAGCAATGTGTGTGTCAGGTGGGAGAAGGGCAGAGGAAGCAAGGCTGAGGTGCCTGGGTCAAGAGAGGGCCAAGGAAGGCGGCCGCTGCACGGAATTGTGGGCACGTCTTTTTCCTCCTGCCCATTCGGTCAGACAGCAGCAGTGTGAGTAACCAGCAGCTGGACGGTGGTACTGGGTACCTGTTAGGGGGTCGAGGTGACATGAAGAGATGGGCTGTGGGGGTATCCACCCTGCACTGACTGGCCAGCCTGGCTGGAAATGCCACACACACACATCTTTGGAGTGAGCGTGAGGCTGTGATGGGGAGGGAGAGGTGGAGTGGGTGGGATGGACTTGGCTTCCCGAAAGTGTGGTTACCAGGCAGAGAGCAGCTGTCTAATGGCTGTGGTCATGGACTTGTTCTGATGGTTGAGCATTCAAACCACTTTATAAAGAAGTATTCTTGTGTCAGGAAACTGATCGTGATAATCAGTGGTACTGGTTCTTGTCAACCGGGAGAGGCCACTGTCTGCTCAGCCCCATGCTGATACCGGGGACAGCATGGATGGTCGCATAGCTACAGATAGTTCAAAGACTTTCCTTCCAGACTGCACACGGAAGCAGAGATAATGCAAATGTCATACCTCCAAAGAACAGATTGCATACAACAGCAAAGAATGTTCAAGAACATCTCAGCTTCCATACACTAGAGGCACATGAAAGGTTCTCCAGAGAGTACAATGGGTAGGAAGTACATTTCCTTCCTTACATTTGCCTGAGGCTTTGGGAGTTTTCCAGACTGCTAAAATGAATCCCTGCAGGTTCAACCGGCGAGGATGCAGGAGCATCCGGGAACCAGCCACACCCCATGCCTGTGGCAGGCAATGCAGCAGCCGGAGGAGGTGTCCTCAGGATTGTCTGTTGATTTGAGGACTGGAGACAGTGAACACAGAGTGTTGGAGTTCACATGCCACACTGGCAGATGTCTCATGTTTCGGGGTCTGAAGAAATCCCGCAGTGGACACAGCAGATGAGCCACCTGAGCAAGAGGTCTCACCGCGCATTTCAAAGGCTGAACTGTAACTGCTGGATTTCCGATCGACAGGTTAATTTTGATTTGAGTCTATTCCACCAACGCTTGATCGCACTGATCAATTGAGGTATTAATTCTTACTAAAGAATCTTTTTTTATGAGTGATTTTAATCCTTAGATTTAGCACCTCAGCTTTTAAAAACATGTTTTTTTTAAAAAAAATTTTTGTATGAGACAAAAAGTGAGATTTAAAACCTTTTTTCTGTAGTTTACTGAGAAACAAAGTGATTTCAAGCTATTTGCCTATGAGTAACCGTTAGAGTTTTCAGACCACCTTACAATTTAGAATGTCAGTTAATAAATTATAGCATTACACTGCTTTCAGAACGGGCACCACTTACGGCTGTGAGCCTGCCACGTAGGTGCTGGGAATCAAACCTGGGTCCTCTGCAAGAGCAAGCTGCAGGAGGCACAGAAGTTCTCGGGCTCACGGATAAGCACTGAGGAAGCCAGGAATGTTAAACACGCTGCATTGTCTCTTCACGGGGAGAGCTGCATAACCTGTTTTCTGCTCAGAAGGCTGGGAGTGGAGGTGGTTAATATCCTGGTGACCTTTGTGCTAGATGCACGGCTGGGACCACACCAGACCCTCTGCCAGACCCTTCGGGTGTCACATGTCATCCACTATAGAACCCATCTTCTATAGGAAGACGTCACATGTACTGTGCACAGAATTTCGATGTAGTCATGCCTTGAGCTTTCCTGGGCATATGGGATTGAGCTAATTATCTATCACCAGAAAACTTTTCCCCCCAAATTGGGCTGTTCTTAAATATGCCTAAAATAAACTGCCCGGTGACAGATTCTCAAAGTTTGGATCAACGTGGCTACTGAGTTGTGTTGAACCTGACTTTCTTCTCGCCTTACTCAGACCGATAACCTGCTGGGTGTGGGGATCGCAGAGACCCCCCCCCCCCACAGTAAGTGCTCTTAACCACATCGGCAACATTTGTTTTGCATGTGTGTGTACGTGTGAGCGAGCGTGCACACACACAGGTGTGTGCGTGTGTGTGTTCGCGCACGTGTGCATGGGTGCCTTGGCCCACAAGTCGGAGGACAACTTGACGGAGTTGGTTCTGAAGGTGGAGATCCTGGGGAATGTAACTCAGGCCATCTGGCTAAACACCAGCTACCCGTTGAGTCATCACGCCGCCGGACATAGAAACTGCTTTCGAAGCTGACGGGAGCACTAACTCGGTGCTAACTAACGTTTCATCTCTTAGCCAAGGTCCACGGAGCCTCAGTGTACTTTGTCTAGTCTGTAGATGTTCACCGAGAAGCACAGCAAACACAGCCAGGGCCCACTAAGGCTTTTCACTGGCCTTAGTTCCTAACACGCAAAACATCAAGCTGAAAAGCAAACACGGGATAGCGGAAAATATCCTACAGTAATCTCTTCACTGGCGGATGCAGGGACCCTTCACACAGCAAGCTCACTCCAAGCCTGCTGGAGAGGCCT
Organism: Cricetomys ansorgei; assembly: GCA_026225945.1. Lineage (NCBI taxonomy): Eukaryota > Metazoa > Chordata > Mammalia > Rodentia > Nesomyidae > Cricetomys > Cricetomys ansorgei. Next base: position 2,469,255 of record JAMJFZ010004039.1, read on the forward strand.
TGTCAGACCAGGACCCCAGCACACTGTCTGAGACTAGGATAGCACCGACTGCACACGCTGCTCAAAAATACTCCTTGATTCAATGGGCTCACTTTGCTCTAAAATTCACAACAGCCAAGTCACATGCAAACCCAAAACCAGGAGCACAAAGAAGACTCTATACCCTGAGGCCAACGGCTGAGTCAACTCATCTCTCAGCACCAGTCAATGGAAATGGAAACAGTGAGTTATGTTAACTTGCCCCTGGCACTTAGAAGCCTGTTTTCCATCATTTCTGTCTAGAATTATAATTAATCAATAAAATTATTCCTATTTGAAAATGAGAAAGTATCAAAGAACAACAGTCTTCATCCAACCTGACCACAATGTTTCCTTAGGGTTACAGGAACCCCAAGCAACTGGAATTCCCGAGGGCTTGTAGACAATACAGAAACCACGTCGAGAGAACCGGCTGCCGCAAGAATTAGTGACCCACTGGGGCGCTCACCTGGCTCTGACCCTTTAGAAATGCCAAGTAGCTTGCTTTTTATCTGCAGCCTTTGGCAGGGAGGAATCTTTATGTGAGACCTCAACTGTCCAACTCGCCAACTTGCTGCCAGTAAGGTTCATTTGTCTCTGCTACTCTGTCTCTGCTGTCCCGAGCTTCACTGGGTCACAGGGGAACCAGATTCTTCACCGTTACAACACACATGCCCCAGACTTCATGAGCAATTCTTCGAGAATTCCATTACCTACCCTCCAGGGAGGCATCTTGCCTGACACCATACTGGCAGCATACAGCTGGGCAAAGACAAGGACCAGCGCTCGACACTGAAGCCTTAGACCGTCACACATCCACACCTCCGTGAATGGGTTAAGTTTGTCACGTCCAGGCGGGCACTGTCAACCAGTGGGCCAGTAACCAGAATGGACTTGAAATTCTGCTGGGCCACACACACCCAGTCTCTGCCAGCAGTTCTGAAACTTATACGCCCTGGGTGGAGGCGGAGGGCGGGGTGTATATGAGAACCGTTGCTAGGCTGAAGATAGATGCCCGTGGATGTAACAAATCTGAGTTCGAATATCAGCCCTGCCAACTATTTGGAGAACTGATACACGTTATTCAGCATCTCAGAAACCTTTATAAACATGGGTTTCTGCCTGCTAACGAGCACTAACATTTACTAACCACTTGATCTACAAGCTGTGCTCACACATACCCCTCTAAGCCTTGCAACCGTCCCCACTCTCATGTGTCACAGGAAGGCAGCTCACTGACTTAACTCAGCAGTGTCCAAGAGTGAATCCCAAGTCACTTGCTACCAGGAGACAGCATCATCTTAGGGAATCTGAGCAGAGTTGAGGTAAACCTAGTTTGTTAGAGGTACACTAGGAATATCCCAAGACCAGGCAAGGGGGGAAACACGGTGGGAAATAATATTAATAATAATAATAATTAAAAAAAAAAAACAAATAACCCAGAGTCAAGCAAGACCTTTAGACCTGTGCTAGAGCAGTCTAAATATTTCAATGATGCCCTACCTCTTTGTACCTGTTGTTACTGGCTCGCCTTTCCAGGCTGGATCCTGCCTAGGGAGGCTCCCCAGTTTGTGACCCTACCCCAAGAACCGAATCAACCCTGACCACCTACGGAACGGGAACTGGATGAAATGAACATGACTTGGATAGGAGCACAGATTCTACAAACCCCACAAAGTGGGGATTACTTTTCATCTTAAAATCTCATTTTCTGATAAAGAAACTGGACACGCAGGCTAGGTCAGGAGCTGGTAGGATCATCAAGTAGAGGGCTGTATTTATCTCATAAATGGAAACCACCGAAGGTAGGGGTCGCTGTGAGCAAGCCATGCTGGAGAGAGGAAGCTGCTGTCCTCACTGGTAGCTGCTGGTGGAGAAGGGAGCCCGGCTGCTCTAGCTCCCCAGAGATTCTCAGAAGTGTCGAAGCAGAAGAAACTTTCTTTAAAACGAACCGAATTTGAAACTTTAAGATACATGCCAAGACATGTTTGATTACTGGTTTAAAAAAATAAAAAGAATTTTCAGAAATTTCATAGAAAATGAGCAGGCAATGAACTCAAAGAATCAATGACACGGTTTTTAACCTTAGCTAAAGATTAACAATGGCAATCATATTATTAAACTGGAGAGCAGGTTGTTGGTTAAACTACTGTTCTCTGGAGAAGTTAAGCAAAGGTCTAGGGCCGGGACATAGCTCACTGGCTGAGCACCTGCCCTGTCTCCATCCCAGCACTGGAGGTGGAGGCTGGGCTTACTGTTCGCTTGGCTCCTTTGGAGCTGGGCAGGTGCAAAATAGTCTTAGAGAGCTACTGTGGCCCACTGTCTGCAGAGCTCTTCAGGTTAAGACACCTGGCTTTCCACGTAGCATCAGACTGCTAAATCCTCATGGCCTCCTGAGGTACTTCCCCACAGTTCTACAGTTCTGAACCCTCTGGATGTCAGAGGTACTGCAATGGCAGTCCCTCTAAATCAATGGCAACTCTCTACTAATTGCTGCTTGGCTTTTAGCCAGTCACATGCCCTCAGCGTGACTTATGGTCACAGTCATGCAGGAAATTAAGCCATAGATAAGAAAGCTAGATTCTGTGTAGAGAATTAAAACTAACTTCAAGAACTCGGTGAGATGGCTCAGTGGTTAACGGCACTTTCTGCTCTGCCAGAGGACCTGGGTTCTATTTCCAGCACCTGTATCAGGTGGCTCTTAACTGCCTGCAACTTGCACATAATCTCATGCAGCACACACACACACACACACACACACACACACAAAATAAATAAATAGGATTTTTAAAAAGAGCATGTCCAGTTGCAATGGATTTGTGCTGCAAACCCCTTGCTTTCAGGGACGTTGCCACAGGCACATGTGGGCCCTGCTGCTCTACCCTCACCCTCCATGCAGACCTGTCTACTAGCACTCAGGTAACAAGACAACCTTGTTCATGTTCCAGTTCAGTTCTGAGCCTGGGCTGTTAAAGGAGTCACCCAAGACAGGGTGAAACCATATCCAATTAAAAAAAAAAAAAGTATTGATTTCTATTTGAGATGGTGGCATTAGCCTGCAAAAAATGATGAAACACTACCCAACAATTAATAGAACATTTTGGACATATTCAGTCAAATGATTTACCACTCACTTAAAAGAATCAACTTGGGGTAGGGAATTTAACCCAGTGCTAAAGGGCTTGTTTGGCAAGCACAAGGCCCTGGGCTTGGTCTTCAGCTCCAAGCTGAAGGAAAAAGGAAAAAAAAAAAATCAAGTCACAGATTATATACCAAAGTCTATGAAATGATTTTTACAAATTAACAGTATCAGCTAAACAGTAAGTTTGAACTTTGTACAGATGAAGTGCCTGGGTACACACATGCACGCGCGCGCGCGCGCACACACACACACTTAATAAGTGATCTATAAACTTCACACATCAATAGGTTCCTAACAATGGATTTACTTTCTGAATAGTAAGGAAACAGACTACTGTAGGCTCCTTACCTTGAACTCCCAACCATAGATTGGCCTTATCCACAGTCCACACAGCTAAAGGTACCTTGTTCACACAGTTAAAACTGTCATTTCTGCAGTGAGATAGTCAGATACTTTGTCAGATACTTTGTTTCATTCTTAGGCATCAGAAAGTAAGAGTCACAAGACGGGGGCTGGAAAGGCCGCCAAACAGTTAAGTGAGCTGGCTACTCTTCCAGAGGACCTGGGTTTGGTTCCTAACTTCCATATCTGGCAGCGGGCAACTACAGTTCCAGGGGATCTGACGCCCTCTTCTGGCCTTTGAGGGTACTTGCACAAATGTGATAAGCACATGTGTGCACACATACTTTTTTTTTTTTTTTTAAGTTAGAAGGTGGACGTACTGCTTTTTTGAGTCACAGTGGCCTGGCTGTCTTTACAGCTTTCTTTTCAGAAAGTTAAGGAGGGGAAAGGGGACATTCCCTCTCAGCCAGCAGCTTCCGCTGCATATTTCAGGGGATTTCATACAACTTTTACAGAGAACTAAGTGCATTCTCTCCATTTTGCAGACCTTTGGCTGTACCTTTCACTTAACCTTTGAAAACACAGATGGAGCAATTCTTTATCAGAGCTGGGCGGAAACTGATAAAACTCTTCCCAAACACCATCAGTTCATCCAGTGGGGTAACCCGCAGCCCTGAGATGAGAAAGTTGTGTTTGAGGTCCCGGGACTTCGTCCAGAACTTCCATTTGTCCTCCAAACAGCTCTCTCTCACAAGTCCGAGTCCAACATTGTAAGAGCCACAAAGTCCCCTTGTTTACCTGTGTGCCTGCCCCCTCCTCCCGCCTCTGCCTAGAACACGGACAGAGAGAAAAACATGGAGACATTCAGAGCAGGTGCGGCAGAGGAGGGATAGGGAGTGTGAGGAAGCTATAAAGAAAGGGTCCTTGGGTAAGTGTGCAAATAGGTCCAGGCAGAACCAGGCTTTTCCATGAGGTCTCTCAACAAATCTTCACTGAGGGTAGACTGCCCTCCCCATGGCCAGATGTGACACTGTAAGCAAGTTACTCAACTTCCTAGCCTCAGTTTTCAAATCTGGATTATGGAGATGATGTCAAAGGGTCGGCATCACTGGATGAACACAAAGTCAGAGATCTAACGCAGCAGGCTCAGACCTTAGCGTGCGTGGTCCTTGTCATTCTGGGGCGTTTGGACCCGCGATACCCGGTTAACATGATGTGGGGGCCGAGGGTGCAGATCCCACGGATCTACCTGGGGCGCTTCGGTCCCCTGGAGGGCGGCCATCAGGTGGCCACGCCGACCTCGGGTCCTAGCTGCCAGGTCACCTGGTCACCTGGCAATTGCGCGCGCCCATCCTCGTGGAGACCGGCCCCGGGGCAGCCATCTTGGCCGCCTGCACCCAGCAGGTTTCGTCACGCGGTGGCTAGGGACGCGTGGCAGGGTGCATGATGCGCCCCTTCTCACCGGGGGAGGGCGAGACCCGCTCCGCCGCCCGCACGCGGGGGCCTCCTCAGCCGCGGGCCGGAGCTGCGGACCCACGAGGTCCCAGGCGTGGGCATCCGGGTCCCGGTGTCCCCCCCAGCACGCGCGGCTCACCCCGCCGGGTCTCCGCCCCACCCGAGACCGCGCCCGCGCCCGCGCGCCGCCGGCTCCCCGCGCGCGCGCCCCGCAGCCCCCCGCCACTCACCGCCTCCCGGGCCCGCCACCCGCGCCGCTCGGTCCCGCTCGGCGCCGCCTCCCGCTGCCGGAAGAGCCACGGCCCCGCGCGCGCCGCCCCCAGGAGCGCGGCCCCGAGGCGCGCCCACGACGCGCGGCCCCGCCCAGAGGCTCCTGCCTCTGCCTCCGCGACACTGAGCTTCGGGGTCCGCGCGCGCCCCTTCGTGCCCGCGCTTCCGCTTTGTGGGGGTGGGGTGGGGCCCACTGAGAACGCCCAACGCCCAAGTTCATCCTCGCCGGAGGCGTGCGGTCTAGGCCAATGCCGGTGCTTTTTCAGTTTGGGTTCCCTTGGACCACCCTTCATCATTGCAAACCACCAGCGCAGGCCCAGGGACCCGCTCCTTCGTTCATTTGGGCCAGTGTTTCTTAAAATGTGGCGCTTGGCACAGCAGTTGGCGCTATGAGAAAAGTTAGATGAGGTACCACCGTTGCCTCATGCATACCTCTAAGGAGTCACTGGACTGAGATCAGGCTACAGGGAGGGGCAGGCCAGAGGCCTTTAATGGAGGCTGCTGAGCTTAGCCAGGAGAAAATGTTGGCGACAGACCAGGCTGGACCAGGTCGGGGGATGTATTGGATCCTAGACGCAGTTTGAAGAGCAGCATAGACTGTGAAATGAAGACTTACATTCTGTGTGATTAAAACAGGTAGAATTATTCCATTTTCAAAGACAACAAATTCTCTCCCAAATAACTTCTACAAGTAACGAGATTCCAAACAGAATTTGGAAGTGTGTGTGTGTGTGTGTGTGTATAAACCAACAAGATAACTGTAAAACAGCCAAAACTCTCCGAAGAAGGAGTAGATTGTCCTATGGTTACACAGCCAAACAGGCACTACAGGCCCCTTGGAGAGAAGGCCACCATGGCGCCAAGGGGAGGGGATCCGGCTCCTGTCCGGGGTTTCTACAGTGCAAGGCTGGACCAAGAAGCCCCTAATAACACTGTAGAGGGAAGCAGTGTTCCTTCAGGTGGAGAGGATTGATGTGACCGAGCCCACTAATCAAATTATACCTGTGGATATAAAGGAGCTGCTGCCCTGGAGACCACTGGATGTCATGTGACCCACTGCTTCAAGCTCTTGCTGCCTTGATGTCCCCAGTATGATGGGCTGGGCTTTTGAACTGTGACCTAAATAAACCCTTTCTCCTTTGGGTTGCTTTATCAGAATGTTTATCACAGGAACGGCAAAAGAAGCCAGGACACTTCCCACATTAGAAACCGGTCTAAGTCAAGAAGATGATTTGTATGTTACTGTCTTGGCCCATTGCAATATGCTCATTAAATGTGTCCTTTTCTACTTAGTACTAGCTTGGGTGAGTTCTTTTACTGCCTACCAACTCCCCACCGTAGATGTGGCTCCCGAATAAACTATATCCAGGTGGCAGGAGGGATGTATTCGCTCAACATATTGGGGTGAGTGGAATCCTTGCCTTCGACAACATAAACCCAACTCGACTGCAGGTGAATTCATAAAGCAAACGTGAAAAACAAAACTCTGAGCAACGTTCCCCAGACATTTTGAATGGTATCCCTTCTTCTCAGAACTCCTCTGTTTCTTTAATCTGATCCTAAGATGGACTCAAAAAGGATCAAGATGGAAAACAAAACCGGGACCCTACAAAGAGCTTGGGAGCCAAAAGAGAGATTGTAAATAAGTATTTAAGACAACTACTATTAATCTAGTCAGTAGCACATCTAGCCTGACACCCTTGCAACAGTGTCTGTAACTAAGTGGTATGCAAGCCAGATAGGAGCAGAAGGCAGAGTAGATACAGCCCCGTCAGTTTTCTGTTGCTACAGTAACCACATATCCTGACTTCAAAACCCCAGGCTGTACAACAGTAACAGTGTGCTTTATTCCTGAGTCTGTGAGCTGGCTGAGCATTTCTGCTTCTTTGAGCTGCTCTCTGCTAGCTTATTCATTCCTCCCTGGCTGACTGGTGGCATTGCTCTCCTCTGCATCTGAGGCCTTAGCTGGAACCATCGGCTGATTTTGCTCTGTTCCAGTTTCTTTCCTTTCATGGGCTTTCCTGGGCGTGTCTGCATAGCGGAGGAACAGGTGGGAGGGAAGTCAGTAGAGGCCACGACTTAGAACAAGCACACTTGTACTTCTGCTGCAGTCTGTGGGTCCAAGCAAGCGACAAAATCGCCACCCATTCACGAGAAAAAGATCACATCCCTACTGTCAGGAGCTGCCATACAACCTTGTGTAGGTGAAGAATTGGGTGTCCCCCGAATTCAGTTATAAATGTCTTTGCCCTTTCATTACCCGATTCTTCTAGGAGTAGGGCCTCTACCTCCTTTCATGTGATATGGTCAGATGATAAGGACTTTGTCCTCTCAGACCTGCCTCAGTTACAGGTATATGACCCATACTGGGTCAAACAGCCTCCTGGCCCATATGTATGTAAACATTGGGAAAAGAACATCAATCCTCTCTAGACCCTCTGTCACATGTGAACACGAACTGAGGGTGCTAAGCCAAGAGCATTCAAATCAAGGGTTCCAACTTACCTCTTTTGCCAGTTTGCAGAAGTGAACAGACTGAAAGACTGAGAGAGTTCAGAGGGCATGCCAAACCGTGGGCCTAGCCAATCCGGACTCTAGTTCTAGCCCTGGGCTTTGGGTTACAGGGACAAGAAACCTGTCCCTTTCCCAACTCATGTATCTCTTTTGAGTTGGACCTCCAGTCCTGGTTGGTTGGCGATTCCTGGCAAAATCTGAGATGAATAGAACTGAACTTGAAAAAGTAGGAGGCATAGGCAAAGAGCAAGAAATGAGAGGAGGAATTAAAAGAGGAAGTGGTGTCTTCAGGTATTTTTACCGTGGTAAATAGACCAGTGTTGTTTGTTTTCTCCCCAGAAGTAGCTTTCAAGGAACTCTCCAACAGAGTGCTTTGGGCATCTTGCTTTCTAACGCTGCTGAGCACTGTGAGAACTTTGCATTTTCCTGTGGACTTTGAGCCATTCAGAGCACGGCAGGAACAAAGCACTGCTGAGGTCAGTGGGGGCACATTCCTGAGCATCGTAGAAGTTCAGCGACCTGAGCAAAGATGTCGCTGTGTGTGGTGCAGCATCACGGTTTCGGAAGAGATCAGCCACCGAGAATCTACTCTGTTCCTTTCCAGTGAAGCCGTTAGCGGACACTTCCAATTCTGTATTCTATTCCCCAAGGAATTTCTGATGATAAAAGAGATGCATAATCATGTAACCTTGATGTCCAAATTAGGGTTATTATTGTGATGGAAAACCATCGCCAGAAACAACTTGGGGAGGAAAGGGTTTATCTGGCTTACACTTCCACATCACTGTTCATCATTGAAGGAAGTCAGGACAGAAACTCAAACAGGGGAGGAGGAACCCGGAGGCAGGAGCTGATGCAGAGGTCATGGAGGCATGCTGCTTACTGGCTTGCTCCTCATGGCTTGCTCAAACTACTTTTTTTTTTGTAGAAACCAGGACCACTAGCCCAGGGGTGGCACCACCCACAATGGGCGGCACCCTCCCCCATCAATCACTAATTAAGACAATGCCCTACAAGCTTGCCTAAATCCTGTTCTTAGGGAGGCAATTTTCTCAACCGAGGTCCCTTCTCTTTGATGAGTCTCTCTTGCATCAAGCTGACAAAACCTTTCCATACTTGATGCGTATGGAAAAGTCACACAGTCAGTGCGACCTCCCAGTATTTCCCCGTTTAGAGTTTTAGTGTACTTCTGTAAACTGAAATTAGTAGAGGAAAACAAGCCACGCCCATTCTGCTCCAAGCTGACTGGCTGATTAGAAGTTTGGAATTACACAGAGTTGGAATGTTGGAGGAACAAATGCAAATCATCTTCAGTCCCATTAAGGGGCACTCGTTAGCCATATCAGGTAAAACCTTTAGGAGTGCAGAGATAAGAACCTTACCAGAAGGTAGCTGAACTTATAGCAGAGACCTCCCAGCTTTGCTGTGACCCGTCTGTCTAACTGATGCATCTGAAAAAATGCTGTGATTTATGGCTTTCTTTTGTTCTGTAATTGTAAAAAACTTTTTTGATACAGTCTCTGCATTGGAATATGTTATTTGGGGCAAAGTGAGTCTGTGTTTCTGGGCCACTGTCACTCCTGTGTGGCTCAAGAAAGAACTACCTCTTACTTCCTTTGAGGTGAGAACTGTGCTTTAAAAACTTTTAATTAATTTTAAATTTATGTGTATGAGTGTATATCTGTGCAAATTTATGTGCTTAGCTCTTACCTCAAAGGAAAGAAGAGGAAGTTCACCCAAATTCTGGAGCTTTACTCTTCATTTGGAACACCTGAGAGGCTGATAAGCACCCCAGGGAAGGATCTGGGACTCGGAGAAGTACTCCCAGCTTTTCCCAAGGTGAATAGCTGCCCATGGAAGGGAAACAGAAGCATTTTTTTCTTTTTGGTAAGTTTCTGGTTTCTGTGTGGGATCCCCATCTGGGAACAGGTTTGGTCTGATGAGACTGGGTTACACTGTTCTAGGGCAAAGGAGATGTTCTATGGCCTACTGGTTATTTTCTGGTTAATTGGGCACTGGGAACTGGAAATAAAACTCATCAAGACCGACACCTGTTCCCACAGGTAGAGTTGATTGGGAACAGAGAGCCCTGAGCACACTGGGAGCCAGCCACAGGGCTTGAATAGGCCCAGCCTGAGAGGTAACTAATTCCTGCTGTAATTATTCAGGGAGGAGGGGCCTTCCATTTGTTGGTTTGTTTGTTTTCTTGTTCTGTGTTGTCTCATGTTTTGCCAGGCTGTGAATGCTCCATTGCAAGTTGGCAGAGCTTCAAGACCCCTTACTGCATGCACAGGTGTGCGCACAGATGACCGCTCGCACATACACCTTGTAATGACTTCTGAGATGCCTGTGCCTGGCAGGACCATGGGAAAACAGAATGCAACAGCAGGAATTTCCATGGCCAGCCGGAAATCCCAGCTGTGGGCCATAGAAGATACCTCCAGCCTCAGTTGCTGCAAAACTACATTCTTTGCTCCTGTTCCAACCTGCCAACTACAGCGGCTTCCCTGTAAATTTGTAAAGTTAAGTTTTTTGTCCTTTGTGTGTGTGCAGCTGAGCCCTGGACTTGCTAAGAGCTGATATGGACGAGTCCAACCAACGTGATTGCTCCTGTCCCCTCAACTGGAGAAATAAACCAGATACTTCTGTTGGTGCCCCACTGCCTGACACTCCCCCAACATTTACCAGGCTTCCAGGGGACCCTGACTACGATGTCCTAGTTTCAGCAGGAAGCAGTCCAGAAGAGACTACAATGTCCCATTGCCTCAGGCTGGAACTTTCAGTCAAAAGAAAAACCCCTGACACTGGGGACATAATGACTGTAATACCTATTGGCATACCAGGAGGGGTACTTATTTAAAAGCCAAATAGACCTAGATCTATCAGCAGGTAGATTCACTAGTTTAGGTGGTTCTAACTGATGTGAGCCGTCATAGGGTCTTTAATCCTTCTGTTTCTGCTAATTACTGTTGGCCCTTGCATCATTAATGCCTTAACTAGATAGATAAATTACTGTCTGCCATTAATTCAGTGGTTATTAAGTCCCAATATTAAGCAATGTTTACTCTTTTGTAAAAGATTTAAAAGAGTTACACAGGCCAAGGAGGTGGAGGGATGTAAGTCCAGATCCAAACTTAATTAATGATACAGAATCTATGCTTGCCCTGTCTGGATATGGGCAGGAGATACCCAGACAGGAAACATGTAGGCAGGGGATGCCCAGGCAGGAAATACATCAGGATGTGTGCTCACCCCTGATTGGGCCTGATGGAGACACATAGCCTGATGGGATCTACCTTTAAAAACTCACACGAGCTACAGCTTGTGGCCATCATGGAAGAGTCCCAGGGAGACCTGCACGTGGTCCTGGCCATCTTCCACCATTACTGGCCAGTATTAAAAGCTTGCTTAAAATGTAATCGGACTTAGTGGCAATGGTTTTTTTCTCAATAGATGCAGCCAGAGGAGGCTGCGTCTGCTAACAGCTTCACATTGTATGGCTCAGGGCCAATCCCAGTTTAGTGATGGGTTAGACAAACTGGAACTACTTACCTCACCTGTAGCTCTACAGCAAAGGAATCTTGGAAATGTGCTTTTCAGTTCTTTATCCCCTAGAGAACAAAAGAGAAAGCCCTGAGAGGCTTGGGAGGAGCGTGCTCAGTGTTTGCCCTAGTTCCACCATGCCTGGGGCAGAGGGACTGAGTCTATTTGATCCTGCATATGCCAAAGCTTCAAAGTGTTATTTTGAGCCTGTTTTCTACTTTGGCTGCAGATTCTGTTACAGGTGTGGGGAGCTTTGGGTTGTCTTTCTGATCAAAAGGTATTCCTAGTCCGTGTTTTCTCGTATTTCCTTTTAAGAAATTCACAGCAATTCTCTGTCTCTGTCTGTCTCTGTCTCTCCCTCTCTCTCTCTGTATATGTGTAGATTAATGAAGGATCATGGAGAAATACAGTTTCTTTAATCAGTCCTGCCTCTTATTAGCGATCTCAGGCAAGTTGATAAATTTTAGTGTCTTCATGTTTGAATCTGGCTGATAAAACTTACACCAGAGTTGGTCCATAGAGGGCGCCAATGGGATGCTATTTCCTTCCAACTTTGTTACAGCTTTGCTGTTTTTGTATATATTTCACTAAATTAATATGAGCAGTAATAATGGCATTCATCATACTGGAATGAAAATTAAACGTTTTTATACTGGCTTTGATTCAGAAGCTTCCATCCTTTGGGAACTGGCTTTGCTTTGATGTGGTTTAATACAACCAATTAATTCTGTAATTTGTCAGTTGACTTAATGACCTTAATGCCCTGCTATTGGAACTCATACCCTAATTATATGTTTAACCTGGCTTGAAGAATAACATGTGTTGATACCATGACTGTTCTGTTTTAATTTATAAATTTGTTTTTCACTTTCTTAAGTAGTTAACAAATTCTAATTTAAAAACTAATACGGGCCAGGTAGTGGTGGCGCACACCTTTAATCCCAGCACTCGGGAGGCAGAGGCAGGTGGATCTCTGAGTTCGAGGTCAGCCTGGTGAGTACAGAGTGAGTTCCAGGACAGCAAGAGTTACACCAGAAAAACCCTGTCTGGAAAAACCAAAAACCAAACCAAAGCAACAAAACAAACAACAACAACCGACCAACCAACCAAACAAACAAAAGACTAATGTTGAGTCCTTGTCTGAAACTGTGTTTGAGGAGTTAGCTTTGACTCTTTAGTGCTTGACAGAATTGTTATTCTGCCATAGTGAACATTAATCATTGCTGTATATGATTTTATAGATAGAGAAGAGAGATAATGAGACAGCATATATCTCCAGAGAATCTCTTTTGAGTTCATCAGAGAAGTAACCACTGAGCAGGGATGAGGAAATGTAAATGAGCATTTGATGGAACAAAGTCTGACACTCACAAAGGCCTCTGGACGGTACCTGTTATCACTAGCCATACATAGCTCATGGGGCACGGGGCAAAGGTACACAGAAGCGTCATCTCATCTCCGGTGTGCTAAAATAGCCTCAGATCAAAAATTGTCCTGCTCTACCCAATACCTACATCCTCAGTGCAAGATCTGAAAAGACCAAACTGTTTCTGGCTAACTTTATGGACCCTGGGAGTTAAAAAAAGCCCAGTTTATGAGGTCCACGTGCCTGAGGAGACAGGAAGAATCATGTCCTTCTGTCTGTATGGGTTAATCTGTCCCTTGAAGGTAGGCTGTGAGGAGGTGCACGTCTGTATCTCTACGGTGCAACTCTGAAGCTACCTCTGTCGTAACAGTGGGTCGTACAGAAACAGAGTGATAAAGGAGATACAACGGAATTACAAAATGACCCAAGATACGGAGGATGGCTCGGTGGGAGAGTGCTTGCCTAGCATGCGAGAGGTCTTTCCTAGTACCTTAAAACCCAGAACCAAAACCAAACCTCATCTAAGCCTAGAAAAGAGGGAAAAGGATGACATCACCATAAAAAATACCGTATGAACTCCAGCTGTCAAGGAATGCATGTTGGTTTACAAGTTGTATAATAGCTATGATGGGGGGGGGGGCACCAAACCAGGGCACGGGATTAGGGATTCCAGTGTTACTGTCTGTAAGGAGCATCCTAGTTATTTGTTGAAGATCCAGCTATAGACTCTCCTCCCTAACATTGTAAGCAATCATTTGAGGTATAAAGCCACTTTTAATAAATCCCGGAGCTGCCTGCATACATCATTTGAGAACACTTGACAATACAGTTGCCTGACAGTGCCTTCTATGTCCACCGACTTTTACAATCCCCAAATAAAAAAAAGTTGTTGAAAACGTCTTTTAAACCTCTACTTCTTCACTGTGCATAAATCACAGCATACCTTCAAACACACGCTGGTTTGGGGAACAAAGATGCTTTTGTGTTTGTGTCTACATTCCCAGTGTGATCGAATGCTAATATCTGCTTTTCATTTAAATTCATGTTCTTACTGTTCAGAGGGAAGATTTTTAAAGGACAAAATGGAAGGTTTTGTTTCACCTTGACTCCAAAGTGGGGTATGTGTGCGCAAAACCCAAATCTCTAGCCAAACTGCGAGATGCTCTGATGTTCACACAGTGTACTGTGAAACCCTGAGATTTAAGCTCCCCTTTCCCTTCCCTGTTCTCCTAGCGACGGCAGCCCTCACATGCCAGTTAGCTAAGTCTGCCAGGGAAGGGTCCCGAGTTTCCGTTTCTGAATTATAGAATCACAGAGACATGATCTAACACGCTTGTTTCCTGCAGATGAGAGGAATGGACTCTCTATGAGTATATCATTTCTTTCTCCTTTTTCCACCGTCCACAGCATCTTCTGTTTGCTGGCTGGCTTTTTGATACAGGAAAGAAGGCAATTCAGTGCTTTGGCACCCGAAGGTAGCTGATGTTTTCTTGTGGTAGGGAAATATCACGAGCAAAGTGGTACCTGACAGTGAAGAAGACCAAGACAGGTTTGGACTGGTTTTCAACAACTTAGAGGCGTTTTCAGAATCTCTCTGTTTGGGTAGCTGCCGGTGTTAAAACCAAGGTTGTCCAGTGTGCCAGGACTGGCCTTTCCTTCCATTTTACAAGAATACTTTTGCTGGGGATGGGCATCGCAGGCAATTAGATGTCACCAGAGACAGTCTTGTTATAGCTGTCTTTGCTCTGAATTCAAAGAGCAGTGATCATTTCCTCAGTTTCTGGCTTGGGGGCATTTCTCAAAGGCAGTCATTAGGAGAAGTTTTACCCACCCCCACCTCAGTTGCCCTCATAGTCACCTCAAGTGCTCACTAGAAGAGTACTTCCCCTCCCCCAGGGAGCTCTTCGTCTTCTGGTGTGTTGCACCCCAGTTTCTCCGCACCCCAAGGGACCCCAAGGCTTTCTATACTTTCGAAGGCGCTGATTACCTTGTTCTTGCTTATTCCTGGTAAGTGTAGGGCAGGTAGACTGAGAAGAGTTACAAGATTTCAGACTCACAGAATTATCTTGGGCTGGACACAACCCTTAATTCGCGTTGACTGGTAACATGGGAAGAAAGTATGGTGAAATAAATTTCCAATTGCTCAGAGAGCGACTGCCGACATCGCGACGTGGGGGCGTTGCGTTGCGCTGACTTAAGACTCCAAGATATGTGGTTCTTGGGATGTATGTCTGATGGCTAGTTGGTGGAACTGCGTGTGACAGCAATACTGTTGGTGGGGGGCCAGCACTGTGAGCACAAGTAGCGGAGCATCTGTGTCAATCATAGGAGCACTGCACCTAAAACCGAGATCGCATTTCTGCTCACTAACTAGGATTGCCATTTAGGTTATTTCGAGAAAATGTTGGCATTCAGTGTGGCCTGTGGTTCTTATGGAGACAACTGTGTGTGTGTGTGTGTGTGTGTGTGTGTGTGTTGGGGGGCGGCACAGAGGCTGCTGAGTTCATGCCGCATCTCTGTAAGCTGGCGTGTTGCTCCCACGGCGGCTCCTGCCTTGGCAAACAGTGGCCACAAAGGGGAAACCGTGGCTCAGTGAATAAAATGCTAGCCAAAGGGACTTCCCACTTTTGGTAAGTTTTTAGGACTATTTCAAGCGAGGGGGCTCTTCCCGATCCTGGCAGCTGGGTCAGGGAAAAGCAGAGTCAAGGCACTGAGTCTTTCGGATGGATGCCTTTGAGGTCTGCATCTGTTGGGCGCAGGCGTGGTGCAGGAAACCATATGGGCCGGCAGAGGGCGCCAAGTGCCTGCCTGTTCAGAGCGTGGCACCGTGATTGGGGTGCTCGCGGGGCTCGGGTCACGGGCTGCACGCGGGTGTTGACCGCAGAAGCAACGCCTTGGCGGGCGGAGCGCGGGGCAGGCGGCCCGGGAGCTGGCACAGGGTTGGCAGAGTCGCAGAGGTGGCCTCCCAGAACGGTGAGCACCGGCGTCCCGGGGCCCCTCGTACCCCAGCTGCGGGGCGCTCGGAGACAGCGCAGTGACGCGGGGGCAGCTGTCCAGGGCTTGCGGGGCGTGGGTGTGGGCAGGGTCAGCTCTGACCCCGAGCTCTGGGTGGAACTTGGAGCTGACACGAAGAGGCTCTGACCGAGGGACTCAAGTTTGGCTTACTTGAGATTTGAACGTGAGAATTTGTCCCTTGGGCTCTGCCTTGTGCCTTGATCGCCCCCACCTCCATCCCCCGGGTGGGTGAGGTAGCCAGAGAGGGCAAGGCGATCACGTAGGCGTCCCACACCCCTGCTCCTGCTGCGCCATCGGGGAACCACGTGTGGCTCTCGACTGCCACTCTGCCTGTCAAGCTCAGCCCACCCCCAGGGCCGGGAGGGGAGGTGGAGGCGGGGTGGGCTGTGCCCCACTGGAGCCCAGCCGGCCGGTGCCCTCGCCCCGAGCGGCTGTGCCTGCTTGGCGCTCCTGCCACTGCTGAGAAGGAGCGGGTGGTGCCACGGGGAGACTCGGGATCCTGCCCCAAGAGCCAGGAGCCGAAGGGGCGCGCCTAGGGCTGGGCTCCGGCTGACAGGTCAGACAGCTGCCCCAGTGCTAGTCCTGGTGGTGCCCTTCCCAAGGATGCTCTGAGAGCCCAGCAGCAGCAATCTGTAGGTGGCCCAAGAAGCAGGGGTCCCCCTTTCCCTGGGTACCTGACCTGGGATTCTTTTCCCAGATTTGTCCCAGAGATTTTTATGCATCAGGAGGAGAACGCTTGCTCGGCTGGCTGGACATGCAGTGGAAGCTCCGGGGGTTTTGGGAGAGACGACCCCCAAAGCAAGGTAGGTGGTCTTGACGGACTTGCCCAGGAGATGATGGACTGGGATTTAACGTGGCTTAACATGTGATCTGCTCAGAGTCTTGGTGAACGACTTTGTATTTTCCTTTGCTTTTTAGGGCATTCGGAGAGGTGTTGTGGCGCCAGGGGCTTGTGGGAGAAATACTTGTATTTTAGGCTGTGTCTCAGAGGAAGAGGCAGCAAACTGGAAAAGTGACTGTAACTGACCGGGAAGAAGCCCCAGACTTTGTTGATGACTTTGAATATGCTAAAAAGCTGATGCTTTCCTTGAGGAGTCTCAGGAGGTGCCCAGGACAGTGACCTGGAGCACAGAACTGAGAAGATAGATGGGACCCAAGAGGGTTCTTTTACCAGCATGGCTTGGATTGTCACAGGGAAGCTCCTGATGGGACACTGCTGTCCTTCAGCCCGGGCAGCAACTGGGGCTGGGTACCGGGCTGGGTGGTGAGTGACTGGGGGAAAATCTGGCTAAGCCTGCTCAAGATCTCAAGGGCCGAGCCACCGGAAGTGCTTTCCTTCTAGAAGATGGCTCCGAACACTTCTACCATGGATGGGGCCGGGCTGGCAGTGGAGAGGGACTTCTCCTTTCGGGTCCTCACAGCCTGCTTCTTGTCACTGCTCATCCTGTCCACTCTCCTGGGGAACACCCTGGTCTGTGCTGCTGTCATCAGGTTCCGGCACCTGCGGTCCAAGGTGACCAACTTCTTTGTTATCTCTTTAGCTGTGTCAGATCTCTTGGTGGCTGTCTTGGTCATGCCCTGGAAAGCTGTGGCAGAGATCGCTGGTTTTTGGCCCTTTGGGTCCTTTTGTAACATCTGGGTAGCCTTCGACATCATGTGCTCCACTGCATCCATCCTTAACCTCTGTGTGATTAGTGTGGACAGGTATTGGGCTATTTCCAGTCCTTTCCAGTATGAGAGGAAGATGACCCCCAAGGCAGCCTTCATCCTGATTAGCGTGGCATGGACTTTGTCTGTTCTGATCTCCTTCATCCCGGTGCAGCTAAGCTGGCACAAGGCAAAACCCACATGGCCCTTGGATGGCAATTCCACTTCCCTGGAAGACACTGAGGATGACAACTGTGACACGAGGCTGAGCAGGACATATGCCATCTCATCCTCCCTCATAAGCTTTTACATCCCCGTGGCCATTATGATCGTCACCTACACCAGTATCTACAGGATTGCCCAGAAACAAATCCGGCGGATCTCAGCCTTGGAGAGGGCAGCGGTCCATGCCAAGAACTGCCAGACCACCGCAGGCAATGGGAACCCTGTTGAATGTTCTCAATCCGAAAGTTCCTTTAAGATGTCCTTCAAGAGAGAGACTAAAGTACTGAAGACACTGTCGGTGATCATGGGGGTGTTCGTGTGCTGCTGGCTCCCGTTCTTCATCTCCAACTGTATGGTACCCTTCTGCGGGTCTGAGGAGACCCAGCCGTTCTGCATCGACTCCATCACCTTTGATGTGTTTGTGTGGTTTGGGTGGGCAAATTCTTCCTTGAATCCCATTATCTATGCCTTCAACGCAGATTTTCAGAAAGCGTTCTCAACCCTTTTGGGATGCTACAGACTTTGTCCTACGACGAGTAACGCCATAGAGACGGTAAGCATCAACAACAACGGGGCTGTGGTGTTTTCCAGCCACCATGAGCCTCGAGGCTCCATCTCCAAGGACTGTAATCTGGTTTACCTGATCCCTCACGCTGTGGGCTCCTCCGAAGATCTGAAGAGGGAGGAGGCAGGTGGAGTAGCTAAGCCACTGGAGAAGTTGTCCCCGGCCTTATCGGTCATATTGGACTATGACACCGATGTGTCTTTAGAGAAGATCCAACCTGTCACACACAGTGGACAGCACTCGACCTGAAATGTGGGTTCTCAGTCTCCGAAGCTAGGAGTTACCTAGGTAACTTGCTGTTAAGGAATGGAGGTCTGGTGGGACTGTTGAGATACTAGCAGATCCCTCTGCTGCTTTTGAACAATTACAAAGCTTTTCAAAGTGCACTCATTCCAGTGTATTTTCTAGTTCTTCACTGTCCAGCGGGGACACACGAAGAGTCACAAAGGACATGTCTTTGGCTCTGAAATCATTTTTTTGGGAAGTTACTATCTTAGGACCTTATTAAACAAACAGGGCCAAGAGTGAACAGTAAACAGCTTCACTTAAAAAAAAAAATTCAAAACTTTCCAGGAAGCAAGTGAGAGAGTTGAGTTTGCTGTATTCAAAACAGGTGCTAAAACTGCCCACGCAGTTTTCAGAGTGTAAAGGTAGGTGCATGCCTTCATTAACGACTTCTACAATGATTGAGCCTTACAGTGAGAGTGGAATTCCTTTTTCTTTTCTTTTCTTTTTTTCAGAATTGACAGATGCTTTGCTGATGATGGTTTTATTTGTTTATTTATTATTGTATTATATAGATATTTTAAATTGATCACAGTGAATCTATATTTATTATATTTAATAGAGCAAACCAATGTTATGTGAGATGGAACTGTCCATTGTACTTAGAGCACTTTATGAGCCGATGAAACAAAACACGCAGACTCCGAGATTCTGAATTGTGAATTCCTTCTAGAAAACACAGCAAGGACTGACGTGGTGGTTCCTTAACTCAACACGGACACACTAAACACAAGATGAGACGTGACTAATGCTACCAGTGTCCCCTAAAAATATTTTTTAAAAAGATTTTTTTTTTTTAAAAAAGAAGCTACTCTTGTGTTTTGAATGTTTTAAATGGCAAAAACTTTCCTAGGGTGAATTTGCACTTCTGTAAATATCCATGTAAAAGCCAGCTCGAGGAGAATACAACTTTACATTTCTGATTTTGGATGGCGGGGAAGAGCACATGCCACTTTGTATTTATGTAAAATAATTGGCCCTCCCTGTCGTTTCTCATTTCACGCTTGATATAGCATTCTGAAGCAAACAAATGGCCATCCAGGATTACGATCTGCAGCCGGGAGAATGAGCTATAAATTCACGGGTCATAGCCGACTCTACGATGGGCAGAGCTCACCACCGGCTCTCTAACCGAGCCGGCTGCTCAGGAGGCTACCTTTGTAGTGTTTGAGTTGAGTATCCTTCAGAGAAAAAGCTCTTTAATGTAGCCGCTTCTGTTGGTGGGAGGATCAGAACGGCCCCTTTCCTGTATGTGTGAAGTACCTCAAAACCTTCAGTATCTCTAGTCACAAATGCTATTTTTCTCTCTGTGGTCTTGAATCAAATTTCCACGTCATAGCCTGGACTGCAAAAAGTACCATCAAGTCTCCCTCCCCCCCACCCCCACATGGGGATGCTAACTCAGGTGGGGGCATTTCAACAGGTTTTTTGTTTTTTTAATGCTTACAAGGTGTATTTGATAAGCAGTTGGCACCATGTGGATGCAACTGATGGAAAGGTGAACAGTCTGCTAACAGTGTCTCCTGCATCAGGTCTGTGGTATTACGTACTTTGAATGTTTTCTCAACTCTACTGCTTGTATGCTTTCTTACATACAATAAAATTATTTTGTGAATCCAAATCTACCCCAAAGGGAGCCGTGTTGCATTTGTTGAACCCATTTTAAAAGCCAGACTGTTTCAGGGTGGCAGCAAGGAAAACAAGGGCACCTCCACATAACGCCTTCCTCTTTTAAGATGGAGATTTCTTTTGTATATGCCCTAAGTTGCTTTTGAATATTTAAGCAAGAAAACATTGCCTCACAGATTCCTTATGTTTTAACTGTGTTTTGGAAAGAAACCTTTGTTCACTTGAAGAATTATTCTGCCTCTCAGTTTTTTCAGATTTGAAAATGTTCTCATTTTCTCTTAGGTCTTTCTCTTTAAGAGATTATTTGTAAATGGGGTAAAAAAAAAACCTTAGAAAAGACTCAGCCAGCTCTGGGTGGTTATGGCTTCACGGCTGATGGTGACCACTACCACTGCAAGTGGTGTTTGCTCCAAAACACCACTCTGGAGCATACTGGGTTACGGTGCTGCTGCGGTGGCCACAGTGCTTCACAGGCAAGTGCTTGGGTTCTTTCTGCCAATGCTACTTCCCCCCCGACTCTGAAAAAAGAAACGGGCTCAGCAGCTGGTGATGCAGAAATTAAGGGTTAAGTTTAAGTTTGGAGTTTTCACACAACAGGTGGTGTCTCTTTAGAGTGCCTGCTTGCTTCTCCCAGGCCCTGGCATTCAGAGAACACATCTGGAATGAGCACCAGGAAAGCCCCGTGCCTTTTCTTCAGACCTCATGACGTCTGGATAGCTTTACTCCTGGAGGCTCAAGCTCAGCCATAGGCTAAAAGCTCAGGCAGGATTGTCACTGTGTAGCCAATGAACCCTGATGCAAGGACCTTCCTTCAAGAGAGTGTTTAGAAGTGATTTTAAATGGTTACAAAATTCAGCACACCTTGCATCCCTTGAACAAGACTATGCTTTGTGTTTCTTGGATACTGAATTGATCAAGGCCACCTAATGAATATTAGTTCTGAAAATTATGAAAACAAAATTGTGGTAAGACTCATATTCAGTTTTTTTTTTAACTCTGGTGGTGGGTTGTAATAATGTTCAACATATGTGAAATACTTAACTGAGACAGAGACAGTTTCAGAGTTACTCTTTTTTTTTTTTCTTCTTCACAAAAAAAAAAAAGCTTCCTTCATTAAATGAACACACAGTAACAAGCGTGAGAGGAAAGAGGCCTGAGTTCCCCCGTCTGTGAATGGACTGGAAGCTCACTCAGTCCAGCCACTGGCTTCTTCTGGGACCTAAGCAAGGGTTACTATGTGTTCCGTAGGGCACGTCAATCAGTGGGAAGGGCGGAGCTTCTGCTTAGGTTTCTTAGCACCAGATCAGTGTACAAGGGGCGTCAGAGACTTACCAAGCTCCTCGTTTTCTCTAGGGACCTCCTGGTATGACTTCTACCCAGGCACGCACCAGCAGTTCTATTTCCGCTTTCTATCCTAACTCCTCTGCCCAGAAGCAGCCTACGGGTAGGGTCTGGGAATGCAGAGAACCCAGGGTCCCCTTTCAATAAGAGTGAGTGTAAATGGGTATATTGACCTCTCTGAGCCCGTGTGCCCTTTTGTGAATGAGAATAGGTGTGCATGTTGTCTGAGGGTTAAAATGAAACAGATTTTTTTTTAAATGGAATGGAATTAATTTTCATCATACATGTGGTTTGGGATTCTCCCAGACACCCCTGCCTTTTGCTGTAGCTATTTGCCCTTCTGGAAAGAAGTGACATTTTATGACTTCCTGGTTAAGAAAATTGCCTTCAGCTCTCACTACACGATGATCAAAACTGCCCAGAACATTTTAATCCATCAAATCTCCATATCCTAGAGAACTTGTTTCAGGAATCACAAGCCAATGGCTTGCTTGGTCTGGGCTAATAAATGCACAGCTTGCTTCTCTGTATGGCTTACAGAGGTCATTTGAAGGCATTAGCATGGTAGGTCACAAGATTGTGATACATTGTAGATTTGATGTAGCTCTATAGATTTTGTTTGAGGTTCCCTGGATAGGAAACATGATCTGTTTATTTGCCAGAGGACTGAGGGCGCAATGTGTTACAGCACAGACATACCACTAAGGTTTCTGCCCGGCCTTCTGTCACATTAATGTTCATGGGCTGCGCATAGCCCATAGCCATAGCATTTGGACTGTGGGCTGCTCAAGATTTGGGAGTTGTAATTTAAATAGTATTAGACGCTCAGGATTAATCTCTGATTTAAAAGGGTTTAAGCTTCTAAGCACTATGAGAAAGATGTATGGAACCGGTTAGAGTGTTTCTTGTGATTGTAGAACAGACTCCATCGGGCCTGACATTTTAAATGTCTTCAGCCACTGAGCAGGATCTGCTCTGGGACTACCTTGAACGTCCCTGGGAACACATACTAGCAAAGTGACAGATGGCAATGGGACCCCGGAAGACTGGGTTCTAGGCAGGGTGTTCCTTTTCATTTAAACAAATGGATCCATTTTTTACCACCCTGTAAGGAAGTTTTTTTAAAATATCTGCAACAAGGGGCTAACTGGAATGACTTCTTAGATACACTGGTTGGAAGTTGTGAGACGTGAGCTCTATTACTCTATTACGAGTGAACTTAGACCGACAGGCTGCCCTTGGTAGATTCTCTTTGCTATTAGAAACCTTAGCGGAAGGATGGGGTTTTTTTTTTTTTTTTTTTTTTTTGTTATTTTTAGAAAACGCTAACATAGTAATGAATTTCCTTGTGGCATCTCACACTTTGTCTTTGGAGGTGTGTGTGTGTGGGTTGGGGGCTGATTCTTCACTCCCAGTCCTCCCGCATACCCCTACCCTCTGCCGTCTTCCTCTCCCCTAGTGTCCCCCTTCTGCTTTCCTGACATGAGAGTTCTGTACTCCCCCTTAACACTTCTTTCACCCCTCTCAAGGCCCTTTTTGTAGTTTTGTGGCCTGGTTCCACCAAAATATAATCACGTAGATAGAAATCAGAACCTTGGCTGTGCAGATGATAAGAGAACACGTGTTTGTCTTTCGAGTCTGGGCTCCTTAGCGTAACGTGATAATTCGCAGCCCCATCCGTTTCCCTGCAAATGTCACGATTTTATTTTTCTCGAAGACCGGGTCAGATTTTATTGTGCATATACAGCACATGGTCTTCACCTGCTTGTCTGTTGACAGGTGTCTAGACGGGGTCCATTTCCTACCTACTACGAACAGCAGTAAACGTGGACCAGCACCTCTGCGGGATCCGGTTCTTTGAATAGACACACGGCAGTGGTGTGAGTGGGTTACACAGTAGTCCTCCTTCTGGTTGCTGACTCCCACAATGCCGTGCTGTACCAGTTTACACTCCGCCCTGAAGAGAGCAAGGTTCCTTTTCCCCACACCATCACCAGCAACTGTTTTTTAATGATAGCCATTCTGACTGGGGCGAGACTGAATCTCAAAGAAGTTTTAATTTGCATTTCAGAAAGATATGTTTAAAATGCAAATAGAACTGTTTTATACCCACACACAGCATTCTTTAATAGCTCCCAATTATTAAAACAACAACAACAACAAAAACCCAAGCTCATTCAAGAACCTTCATTATCTAGCCTCAAGATGGCCAGGCAGCCTCTGCAGCCTCGACTCTTGTCAGGACCCAACTGGCACCATCACCCCACAGGCATTTCCAACTGTACACTTCCTGGAGTCCTTTCCTGTTTTGGTACCTTTACACACACTGTCCATTCTGCTGGGAGACCCTTCCCTGCTGCCCGTGCTTGCCCACCGCCACTCACCCTTGACGATTATGTTAGGTGAGATTGTTAGAGGCTTCCCTTACCTCTTCCTTTCTTCCACCACACGGCTGTGGACAGTCTCCCCATGACCGTCACACGGCTGTGGACAGTCTTCCCACGACAGTCACAAGGCTGTGGACAGTCTCCCCACAACCGTCACACGGCTGTGGACAGTCTCCCCATGACCGTCACAGGGCTGTGGACAGTCTCCCCATGACCGTCACAGGGCTGTGGACAGTCTCCCCATGACCACCACGTGGCTGTGGACAGTCTCCCCACGACCGTCACAGGGCTGTGGACAGTCTCCCCACGACTGTCACAGGGCTGTGGACAGTCTCCTTCAGTGCTCTGGGTGCAGGTCATGATGCAAAGAGCAAAGTTTGGTCTGCAGAATGTCGAATGCATTGCTTTGGCATGGCCTTCTACGAAGCCCCATGTTAGTGCACCTGGAGGATGAACAAGATGGTCACGTGCTATTTGGTGGCTGTGTGTAGGACCCCTTCCTTACTCCTGTCTCGTTTACCTGGGTATTGCTCTCAAATGGCATCCCTTTGCTTTTCCTCCTCATTGTCGTCCTGACCTGCACAAGACTCCACTCCCAGTGATACGAATCTCCCTGCGGTTCTCTCTCAAGCCTCCCTCTGAAGCCTGAAGCGCAGCAGGACCAACCTCTGTGCTGTCTGGTTTTTGTTTCTTCTATGAGCTTGGGAGTCCCTGGAGGGCGCCACGTATCCTGAGAACAAAATCTTCTTAGTGACCAGCCACTATGCCCCGCACCCAGAAGATGATGAGTGGAGTTTAGATGAAGCAGTCGGTTAATATCTTTGTAAAAACGGTAAGGTAGGTGTTCATGCATGCAACTTGGTTTGCACTGCGGGGTCACTTCTGTTGAGTTTATACGGTCGTTCTCAGCGAAGGTTTCTCTGTTGCTGACCCAACTGAAGGAAGTATTTGAAGCAGTATTTAAGTGACAAGTGATAACTCTAACATTTGTCTGCCTAGATAATGGTTCAGGCTTTTACAAAGGAAGGGCAGGAAGGGCCAACCACGTCACGAGTGCATTCCTGGATTGTCCAGCCACGTGCATGTCGTGCGGAGATTGAGTTTTTAGGTCTTGTGTGTTTACCGTTATAAACAGGTTGACTGTAATTAAGATAATGGTAGGTCCCATTTCTAAGATGCTTTTTCCAGTGCACACTGCTGTTAGCTATTAAACTGGGGGTGAGGGGAAGCTCACCCATAATTGTGCAGAACATCTGTGGATTTTACTGACTTCACAGCAGGCTAGCTATAAACAGACTGTTTCTGGCTGACATAAGAAGATTATGTGGACCTACTTTTAGAGGGGACCAGAGGCAACAGGGCTGTAGCCTTGGCTTTTTTAAAAGCTTGATTCTCAATGCCATCAAGGCAAAGGCAAAATGCTATCTTTAGAAAGCATCTGCTGGCATCAATATTGATGCAAAAGCTTATTTACTCGCTCTTGGTACCATGCAGTGTATAACATCTCGTTTGGATGAAGCTTGGTTCACTAGTGGAATCTCCAGTGGGGGAGGAAACACAGACATTTTTCTGTCCTGGTCACAGCAATGTAAATATATATGGCTAATAAAAAGGGGGGTTGGGAATGAGTAACCAAACTCTAAAATACACACACAGTGTGACCCAGCAATTCTATTTCCCTAAATCTGTTGGATCTCTCCTCTCACCCGTGCCTGTGGGTTTGTTCTTGAAAGTTGGTGGGCGACAGTCTGAGTGTCCAGGGTTACAGGAATGAACCAGCTGCAGGGTGCTGCAGAAGTCTAAGGAAATTTCTCCTCTACGCTGTGAAGGTTCACAGGAATAAACAGAAACAGACAGATTAACCAGAGGAAAAGGCACATGAATTTATTAATATGAACAATCAGGAATGTGGCCACATTATGTGATTATCCTGTGGCTCAACATTTTTTTTTTCAGAAGCATATATACCCTCGTTTTCTTCCTGTGGAAGAGGCAAGTGGGTCTATTAGTCATTGCAACAAACTACCCGACAAGAAGCAATTTAAGAAGGAAGGGGTTTAGTTTGGATTACAGTTTGGGGAAAGGGGTTACACTCTACCGTGATAGGAGAGGCTGATCAAACTGCAGACACACTCAGGAAGGAGAGAGTGAACAGATGCAGGGCTGAGCTATAAAACCTCAAGCCAGTCCCCAGTGACCTTTCTTCTGGAAAGTTCTACCTTTTACAAAATTAGTTTTGAGATTATGTTATAGTTACATCACTTCACCCATTCCCTTGCCTCCCTTCCAACCCTCACATATAAGCCCCTCTTGCTGTCTTTCAAATCCATGGCCTCTTTTCTCATTAATTAATTTTCTCATTATATACGTGTGGATATAGTTTGCTGTGGACCACATGTTCAAACAGGAGCCTATGGGGGACATTATACATTTAAACCACAGCTGTGGACGGTTTTTAGAGGGACAGTAATGTCTTGGAGACTGCAGCTCAGTGGGTTTGGAGAACACGTCTGACCCACAGAACAGTGGCTTGCCAATGATTCTCTGTGGTTAGGGAGTGGAGGACAACGGTGTGTGGGAAGAGCCGAGCGTGCTGACCAAATGGAATCTTCTCGGGACAGAGTATAATGGATGGGAGCTGAGGATCCAGGCTTCCGGTAGAAAGGGTAAATCTGCAGGAGGAGTCACTCTGCTCTCGGAGACGGAGTGGGGAGAGAAACATGGGAAGGTCAGAGTAACCTTGACCATGAAGTAGTTTCTGAGGCCTCCGAGTCATCAGAGCCAAGGGGTGCCCTTTCCTGACCCTCCACAGTGCACGCAGTGTGTGGCGGTAACAAAGGAGAATGGGGTTAAGTGCGCTGTCAGGGGAGGGTTTCTTGACGTACTACGAGACAAAAAAAGACGTAATCCAAAATTATATAGACAATATAATTTTTTTTTTGCTTGAAAAGTATAAGGAGCATGTTTAAAAATATTTTTATTTATGTGTATTATGTATTTTTATTTATGTGTATGTATTATGTGTATTTAGATGTGCAGAATGTGTATGTAGTGCCCACGGGGTCTGGAAGAGGGCATTGGATCCCTCAAAACTGGAGTTGTAGATGATTGTAAGTTGCCTGTGGGTGCTGGGAACTAATCCAAGGTTCTCTGGAAGACCAGTCAGTGCTCTTAACCACCGAGCCACCTCTCTAGACCCAGAAGCACATTTTTATGTAAATAGGTAAAACAAGATACAGAAGAATGTTTTCCATCTTAATAAATAATCTATATAAATAAGTGAATGCAAATAGATAATCTGTCTTCAGGTGGCAGAGAGTCAGCCTACTAAATGTGTGCCACACATATGTTTGTGCAGCATCTCTGGGGAGGGGAGAAAGCTTCAGGAAAGGCCAGGAAGGAGGTGAACTTCATTCTGGACTCTATATTTCTTGGCTTTCATAAGAAACTTTTACTTATGTCTATCACACCTAGAGTTAAAACAAGAAAAAAAAGCAGTATTGCTGATCTGCTTTGTGGATAGGGGGCAGGGCATGAGGAGGAATGGAGATGGGTAGGTGACTGGGAGGTTGAGGTAGGGATCAGGGGTGTGGCTTAGATGTGTTCAGAGATTGAAGGGCTGGGAATGCCTTTAATGTCTGTAGACTCATCTGTGAGTATCTCTGGATGGATCTGCAGCACTGATGAGGCTGGTGTTGGTGCTGGTGCTGATGCTGGTGCTGTGCTGATGCTGGTGCTGGTGCTGGTGCTGATGCTGATGCTGGTGCTGGTGCTGATGCTGGTGCTAATGCTGATGCTGGTGCTGCTGGTGCTGATGCTGGTGCTGATGCTGGTGCTGGTGCTGATACTGATGCTGTTACTGGTACTGACTGATGCTGGTGCTGATGCTGGTGGTGCTGGTGGTTGTGGTGTTGCTGCTGCTGCTGCTGCTGCTGGCTTGTTCAGGTGCTCATCTATCCAGGGCCAAGGAGAAACTGGACCTGCCCAGAGCTAGTCTCTCTTCTCTGTGTCCCCCACCCCCCCGAATAGGTTCCTCACCATACACAAACATCTTACTTTCTAAACACAAAAGGTCCTAATTTTTACTGAGCTAACATGCAACCCCAGCTTGTGACTATTTTGTTGATCAAATGCATCTCATTTAGAAAACAAAGTTAAAGCACTTTCTTGGTTTAGCTTTTGGGAAACAACGGAAAGCACCCATAGTAGAATTCTTGGTAACCTTTGGTTAATTAATTGGGTCTGGGGATATTAGTGATTGCTGATCTGCCATCCTTAGATCTGATGAGTAACTCTTCTCAGAGCCTCCCTCCTACTAGAGCTCTGTAAGTCCCCCTCTTTCTTATTATGCCCTAGAGCATATCCCAGATCAAACATATTAAAATAGTTTCCTGTTCCTTTAAATACATGTAGTTAAATATATATATATTCATATGCTTATATATGTAGCTACAAAAAAGGTTTTTAAGAATTGTCTGTAAAGGGATCTTTCTTTCAATTTTATAATTCCTTTGTCTTATGTTGGTGCCCATGTATCTGCCCCCCAGGGTTGAAACACCGGTGTACTTTTTAAAGGTCAGTGCCCTGGGGACATCCAGGACCTTGGCCTTGAATAAACCACAGCAAAAATTCTCTCCCAGTTCAGAGAGCTCAAATGTTGTTATACACCACATCACAGCTTCTCCTGGTGTCTCTCTCTGAGACTCTAGCTAGGTTGCCATTCCTCAGATACATAAGGGCCCACTCTAAAACTCAGGAAGCATTGGCGAATCTCTCAGTTTCTTTTCTGGTTGCTGTGACAAAAATATCAGACCAAAGTCACTTAGGGGAGAAAGAAGGTCTATTCTGGCTTGTAATTCCAGACGGGGATAGTCCACTCTGATGGGGAAAATACGGAGGCAGGATCATGTGGCTGGCTAGTCACATTGAATCCGCAATCAGGAAGCAGCTGAGTCATATCCACAGCTGAGAGCAGAGAGAGAGAATGCGTGCACACCAGTCCTTACACCAATCCTCAGCTTGTTTTCTCCACTGGGATTCAGCCCAGGGCCCAGCCCACGATGCGGTGCTGCCAACATCCAGGATGGGGCTTCCCGCTTCCATGAACCCAATTAAGGAAACCCCCTGTAGACATGCCCAATGGCCCACTAGGTCTAGAGAATTTCTCAGCGATACTGTCTTTCCAGGTGACTCTAGACCGTCTCAAGCTGACAGTGACAGCCAACCATCCCAGCAACACAAACCGATTCTGATTATTTTGAAAAACCACCTAGGTGATTTGTTCCTAGATTTACTATTTGGGGACAGCTTCAGATTTGATTTTTCTTATCACTGATACAAATGGCAAATGTTTTAGTAATACGTTTGTGTTAAATGTCCCCACAGGCTCACTTTGGAGATTTCTAGAGAAGAGCAATGAAGTCTTTCAAGTGAAAAGTCCCAGGTTTGGGAATAGAACCAACGAAGGTAACAAGAAGGAAATGTCGAGGGCTTCCTGGTTCGGTCTTTTGTTCTAAGAGGAAAACATTTACACGTGAAAGTTTCAGATTCCATAACCTACAAGATTCTAAAAGAGGTCAAATGCAGAAGGCCACCAGGCCAGGAATGAATTGTAAAGAATACGCTTTGGATATGATTTGAATGAAGTGGTCCTCAGTGTGGTGGTGTTGGGAGACAGTAGAGCCCGAGACGGGGGTTCCCAACCTTCCTGATGCCCCGACCCTTTAACACAGTTCCTTATGTCGTGGTGACATCCCCAACCATAAGATTTTTTTTTTTTGCTACTACCTCATAACTGTAGTTTTGCTGCTGTCATGACTCGTGATGTAAATACCTGATGTGCAGATGGTTTTAAGCGACCTCTGTGATAAGGCCTGTAGACCCCTGAAGGGGCTGTGACCTACGGGTTGAGAACCACTGCTCTAAGAGGGGAGCCAGTGGGAGGGGCTTGGCCCTTGAGGGAGTGCTCTCAGGAAGGATTAATAGAGATCTGGTGTGACCTCATTTAGCTCCCATCAGAGTGCATTTTCAAAAATGAGAGCCATGAATCTGATCGCTGAATTTTTTAGGCACCCTGTGTGTCATGTGACCCTGCCCTCTGCCAGGAAGCCCCAACAGAGGCTGAGCAGATGTATGATCTTGGATTTTTCAAGATGAGCTAAATAAACTTATCTTTTTTTTTTTTTTTTTTTAATATTAAGTACCCAACTTCAGATATTTTGTTGTAGCAACAGGAAACAGACTAGTTGCTGCTGGTCAGTTGTAGAGAGAGGTAGTCGATGATTTCAGATACACATTTGCATGGAAGCAGGTCTCTGGAATCCTCTCCTCACAGACGGTGTAGGAGGCTGCGTGCTCCCGAGGGGCTAAGGCCACACGCTTGCTCCTGACCTCTGCCCAGATTGTCTCCAGTGTCACGCTCAGCAATCAGCGTGGCTTCCTTTGGCTTCTACCTTGCAGGTTATTAGCCATAGGTGTGCAGCTGACAGTGGTGTCAGGGATGGGTGGAGGGAGAGGGTAATGGCGGAGAGGGCTGGTGGAGGGGAGACCCTGAGACTTACTGAGAATTAAGAGCAGATCTCTTACTTTCTTTTGCTTTTCGTTTTTTGTTTTTGTGTTTTTGTTTTTTTTCAAGACAGGGTTTCTCTGTTGTAACTCTGGCTGTCCCGGAACTCACTCTGTAGACCAGGCTGGCCTCAAACTCACAGAGATCCTCCTGCCTCTGCCTCCCGAGTGCCGGGATTAAAGGCGCGCACCACATCATCGCCTTTTCAAACGACAACTTATTAAGGAATCCCACGCATTAAGGCACATTCGGCTCAGTGAAATTCAGGAGAATTGCATCGTGTTGCGGGTCTAGCATTACCACACCACGCAGAAGGCTTCACAGTCCTAAAATCACAGAGTGTGGGGAAGGAGAGATGGCCAGGTGGTTAGGCACACTGTCTGCCTGGGTCCTCGGTGTGTGTGTAGTCACTTGTTTATTTGTGCACACGTGTTGTGCGTGCACGCGAATGTAGAATCAAGCTTAAACGCAGAGGCTAGAGGAAGACACCAGGTGACCTCCATCACTCTCCGTCTTGGCTCCCGGAGGTTCAGTCTCTCTCTGAACCTGGAGCTAAGCTTGTGCCCTCCCATCCCCCTCCCCACCTTTGCCTTCTACGGCTCTGGGGTTACGGTGCACACAGACGTGCCCAGGAACTCCGGTCTTCACCTCACCCGCTGCGGCGCCTCCTCCAGCCCACGCGCTCAAGTGATCTATCTCATTATCCGTTTCTTCCTTTCCGGACGGAGTGCCTTGCATTTGCTGCCCCGGACTCAGTGGGTTCGCTTCAGTTTCCAAGAGGATGTTGAGCATGAGCAGAGAAAAGGAATCCCTAGTTCCTTCTCTGCGGGGAAACCGGTCTGCTCTGTGACCCCCTGAGATGACGGTGGTCGTACAGTTCCTGCTCGGAGTTTTACCAAGTTAAGGAGTTCTCAAACTATTCCCGGCTCGCTAAGAGTTTTTCAAATCATAAACGCCTGGCAGGTTTTATAAAATGCTTTTAGTGCGACACCTGCTATTAGCATCAATTTTTCTCCCTTGGCTGTTGCCGCGGTGCGTTACAGCTGGCTGATTTTTGAGTGAAGAATCCTGCGCGATCGACATGTAAAAAAATTTCCACCACTGTTGGATTTGATTTGTTAGGATTTGTGTGCCTCTCTTCACGCGGGCTAGCTGTCCAGGTTTCCTTTCTTGGAGATGTTCTTTCAGAGTCTCTTTAGCTTCAGAATGCCCGTTTCTGGTGTTGACATTAGATCAAAGCTGGCCTCATAATAAGTGTCCCCCTCTGCTTCTGTTCTCTGGAATGTTTGTTAATTCGTCCACGGAACATTTTGGATCCAGCAGTTTCTTTTTCGGAGGGTTGTTGTTTGTTTGCGGTGCTGGGGGATTTAATGCAGGGTCTCTCACATAGTTGGCACGAACTGATTCTCTGCTACTTTCCCAACTGAACTGTTCATTTTTATCTTAAAACAGATATAGCAATAGATAGGTTTTTTTTCTTTGTCTTCGTGTGACCTTGGTAGTTTACAGCTTTGAAGTGACTTTATGGGGTCAATTCTTTTGGGCACTGAGCTGTCAGAGTAAGTGCTAGCCTTTCGATTTCCATAGAAACACTTACAAAGACCACTTTCTCACTTCAGAGATTACAAGTGTCTTCTTCCCCTATCCTTGGCCTGTCGGTTTTTTAAGTCGGTTTTACTGACTCTTTTAGAGAACCTGCTTTTGCTATTTTTTGTCTGTTGTTTTCGTTTTCAATCTCATTGATTCCCGATTCAATTTTATTTAAGTTATTGATGTTAGGTCTTTCCTTTTTAGTTATATCCAAGTATATTTACAAATTTCCCCTGCGCTACGGGGTTTTCTGTTGCCTACTTTCTTTTTGCTTTATTGAAAATTTGTTTTTCATACAATGTATTCTGATTAAGGTTTCCCTTTCCCAATTCTTTCAAGATTCTCCCCACCTCCCCTCCCATCAAAAGTCCATACACTTTCTTTCTCTCTCTCATTAGAAAACAGAAATCTAAAATATAATTATAAAACAAGACAAAACAAAACAAACTGGAATAGGACAAAACCAACCAAAGAAGCACATATAGATACAGAAACACAGATATTCACACACAGAGAGATCCCACAAAAACACAGAACTGGAAAGCGGAATCTCTATACAAAATAGTTGTACACGTTTATTTTTAGTTGTGTTTAAAATGTTTGTTTCAGTTTTGTGCGCTGCTGGGTGAGGGGCTGCCTAGGTCTTGGCGTTTTGTATTGTCTGCAGGTGGTGGCTTTGTGTAAATTGCTTATAATCTGCATGTGCTGTCAGTAGAACACCTGAGGTGTTCTGTATCAATAAAAACACCTGAGCTCAGAGGCTTGGGGCTCCACTGTCGAGTAAGGCACCTGCCATGGTAGTGGTTCCTTCTGCTTAGGTCTGGGAGTGTTTGCACCTATGCAAATACCTTGCTGAGCCACCACCGCAGCCTCATTACTGCACACAATCTGTAAGGTTAAGGAAAGAAGGAAAGAAGGAAGGTAAGACATAAACAGAGAAAAGAATGAATGAAGGAAGGAAAGAAGAAAGGCCCTGACAAAACATTGTGAGACAAAGAACCTCTAAAAATACTACTGAATTCGTTTTGTGTTGACCATCTACTGCTGGGCGTGGGGCCTGCCTTTAAGAGTTGGTTCTCTGCGTTTGTTCTCTTCGGCTGCAGGAGGAAGCTTCTCTGATGATGGCTGAGCAAGATACTGATCCATAGCAGAATGCCCTTAGGAGTCATTTTCTGGCTACCTTCCTTTATGTGGCATACACATTTTAATGATCGCGTTTCCCCTTTAGCTTAAAGTGTGTTTAACATTGATTGTGACTTAATCTTTGGAATGTTTAGAAATGTGCTCTTTAAGAACAGTTTTTTTTTTTTTTTTTGGCAGGGGGGAGCGTTATATTTCTGTTTTAATTGCTAGTTAATTCCTTGATGATCTTAGACCATTCTTTCACTTTTAATATAAAACAGAGCAATGTATTCAAGATACCAAATCCGATCTGTTGATTTTCTCTTGAAGCAAATTAGCTATTACTCACAAGCCAGTTCTTTTTTGTTTTCTTTCTTTCTGAAGAACACGAGTGGTGCGTGGGAGCAGGAGAGAGAGGACAGAAAGCGGGGAGGCAGGGCTGGCGGCGCTTAGCAGAATGTAGAAAGGTTGATAGAGACCCACATCTGGCTGTACGGCCGACACAGATGATAAAAACCACACACGCCAGAACCGAAAACGTCAGGAAGCCGAGGGAGAGACACTTCTGCACCTGAAAAGGGGAAGATGAAAGGTTTGAAAAGAGAAAAGCTACAGGCAGGCCCTTCCATGAGACAAGGTGCACCTCACTTGGCTCTGTGATCTAGTTCTAAGTCAGGCACAACAAAAAGTCACGTCTCGTAGGACCTGGTGTTGACCAGTGCTGGCCCCTGTCATATTTACCCGGCCCTTCAGGCCCCTACGGTCCTACAGGCAGGATCCTCGGTGTGCTGGGAATGGCATGTGTTTACTTCAAACGCAAGGAAAAATACCAGAAAAGTATGGCTTTGTGACCACACTGCTTTCGGGGTTGGATTTGGTCTCAGGACGTAAGCCTTCCTGTTAGTGTTCTAGGAGTTGTAAGCCATGTTAGACCCCAGCGCCACACACAGGCCACACCTTGGCCATAAAGATGCTGCACCTGCCACGTAACAGCAGAGCAATGATGGCACACAAATGCTGGCCCCTCCAGAAACAGCTGCAGATGGAGCTGTGTTATGGGGACAGGCTTCAGGGGTGTGGCCTGGCGTCTTCTGCTTGGTCCTCTGTGGATAGCGCTACAGTTCTGCCCATGGTTAGTCAGTTAGGTAAAAGGCCAGGTGAGTGAATGGTTGGGCTTTTATTTTGGTATGCATGTGT
This sequence comes from Cricetomys ansorgei, assembly GCA_026225945.1. NCBI lineage: Eukaryota > Metazoa > Chordata > Mammalia > Rodentia > Nesomyidae > Cricetomys > Cricetomys ansorgei. The sequence continues at coordinate 2,503,473 of JAMJFZ010004039.1, forward strand.
TTACATTTGTTTTGGTGTGCTCTGTGTTGACAATGTGTGCATTATTTTCTTGTTTTACTGTTAGTATGAGTATTTTGGACCTAAAGCTATGCTAACTGGTGTGAACAGACTCGGAACCTGGCCTGTGTGTGCAGGCACACTTTATACCCGCATTCATCCTGGGCTTTGCCCTGGGGTATTTGATCATTTTATGTCTCTTAAGAATTAAGGGACAATGAATGAGCAAACTGAGGTATGCAAAAGTAGAATGACTTCCCTTCGGTCTTTCTGCTGTTCACGTCACAACTCAGCACTGACAGCGATGGAGCTACTCTTCCCACTAAATACCATCACCGCCAACCTGCTCAGTCTCGGATGATTGATTAATTGGGGCTTTATGGAGGAAGAGCCTTCTTTTTCAGTCTAGCTGAATTCATCAGTGTAGGAGGCAGCAAGACTTAAACAGGTGACAGGAAAAAGTCCTCTTTAGTGGGAACAAAAGGAACGGAGGGGGAAGCAGGCGGGGAGGGATTAGTAATGGGGTGAGGGCTAAAGACTGTGACATCTGGAGTCAAGGGTAATTAGAAGTTTCAGTTTGGAAGTCAAGGAAGTACTGTGCAGTACAGGGAAGGCAGCTGAAATTTATTGGTGCTTTTACTTCAGTCAGGCCTGGTGTTGGGCACTTTTGAAACCATTTTCTTATACAGTGCCCAGAATAAATTTTTGAAATGTCCTCACATCCCATAACTCCCCTCTCCTACCTCTAGCCCACAGATTAATGACTTAGGGACCCAGAAAATAATGTGATATAAAATTAGGACGGGATGGTATGTCTCGGTGCGTCCCATGTGGCAGGGAATCTGCCAATATCGCTCTCTAGGATTCTGACTGTGAATAATCCAGTGATCAGGAAGCGGGTGGGCCTGAGGCCTGGGGAAGGCTAGGATTGCCTCTGGCCAAGCTGAGGATGAGGTAAGAGGCCAGACCGAGGTTCTGCTGGTGGGACGATCCTCTTGGCACCGCTGACCTCACGCTTCGACCCACCCGTTTCTTTGTGAAAGCTGTCCGGGAGTTTGGAGGAGGGAGCGCTAGGTAGAATCTGTGGACTGTGAGTTGATTTCTCCCGAACTCGGACTTCGGGTTCATAGCTGACCGATGGAAGAACTTCCGTGCTGGGGATCCAGGTGTGTGTCACCCTACTCGGCTTTTACGTGGGCGCTGTGGATCCGAACTCATTCGTGCTGCAAGTACTTCGCCCATTGAGCCACCTCCCTGGCCTCCACAGGGGCAGTTTTAGATTTGTAAAAGCATTCAGTTTCGGGTAGTTTATTGAGTCACAGGCAAGGACTAATGTAGAGGCCTTGAAATCTGGTAAGGTGGCAGGATCCGTTCAGGCGCAGGGAACCACAACAAAACCGAACTCCAATGGGCTTCCGTGAGCTAAGCGACGGGTTAATTGGCTTATGTAAACGGTACGGCAACCAGGCTGGAGGACCTCAGTTCTGGGTTGATAGAGCTGCTCCATGAGGTCATCAAGCACCCAGGGAATTTTTCTCTGTTTCCTCTCTGTTAGGCCAGTCCTCTCCTAAGACCATTTCCCTTTCTTGCTAGCTGCAACACGATTGCCAGTATCTTCTGGGATGTGCTGCAGGTGGCTGTTCCTATACCATCTCAGAAGATTAAACTCTCGCTTTCCTGAAGCCGCCTGTGAGCGCCTACAAGTCCCGCCGGTGCTAACTGAGCCACATCCTCATCAGTGGAGCAGCGGATGGTGGCTGGGGCAATGAGGTGGTGCTCACTGGCTTGACTCCAATCACCTGCTCTGCTCCTAGAATGAAGGCTGTGGGAAGCCATGAGAGAAAGGAAATCCGGACACAGGGAAGAGGGACAGAGTGTTAGAAACAGAGCCGCCTTCTGAGCATCTGGAAGAAGCGGGAACTCTTACTGCTCTAGCTCAGATTGCCGACTGGCAGACCAGACGTAACCTCTGTGCTTTTACCCTTTCCCTACCCTCGCGCTTCAGACGTTCTTCCGACCTGTTTTGTTCCCTGACCGTCACAGCAGAAACATCATCACAGGGCGCTCATTGCTTGCGCTGCTGGAAGCCATCTGTATTTTCACACCAATTTTCCTAAGATGTCCTTTCCTATAATTCTTTGAGACAAATGTGACTAGATCTTTGTAAATCGAGGGAACACACTGAAGCCAAGAGAGAGCAAAGCAAGTCTTTCAGATTCATGCAGCTTGGTGCTAGACCAGGATTTGATCCCAGTGTGTCTGATTTCAAAGCCCGTGCTGTTGTGAGTCTCTGTACTACCTTTTTTATTCTAGAAAGAAGGCACATATCCACTTGAGAATAGATGATATTCAGCCCTTCTGTTTCTGAGCCACTCAAAGCCATAAAGAGGGCAGGAAGTAAAAATTCCAACTTCTTCATTGAGGCTAGGAGACAGATGGAGGAGTGTTTCGTAAGGACCCCCTAAAGCGCACAAAGGCTGCGTGAAAGGATACGGCCAGATGCAGAGGGAACTCAGGAAGATATTGGGCCCAGAGGGGAATCATTATGTCCTTTGATTGAAAAGGGATTACGAAAATAGGGTATGCAGAAAGGTACATAAAATTCCCTACCCAGACTTGGTGAGGTTAAGAAGTGAGGACTCTGGGTGTATCTGTCAGCTCTTGCTGCATAACAAACATCTGCAAACTCCATCAACTCAAGAAAATCTCTTGCTTCTGAGCCTCTTTCTTGGCTGGAGATGACCTGTCTAGGCTGTTCTAAGTTTAATTAGACTCCAGATTGAGGGACCAGGTGATGGTGGATCTAAACGTCCTTAAAGCGATGGCTGCTCAAGGCATGTCCTTATGATAAAAAACCAAGAATCCAAAAGCTCACGCTGCTGTGCCATGCATGCTCATGGCGTGCCCACCGATAGCTCATCAGCTTAATGAAGTTGCGTGGCTGGGTTTAACATCGAGGAGTAGGGTGCTGTCATCATCTCTCACGCATTCCACCGTGGTAGAGGCGTGGGTGTGTGACACACTACAGCAGATGGAGAAGGGTACCCACACAAGCTGCCGCTCACACCAGGTCCATGTACAAGCGTGTTAAGGCCATCTACTTAGAGAAGCAGCGGTCTGATTCTGTAGCGAGTAAGAAGACAACCTCTGAGTCAAATGACTTATCATCTGACCCTGGCCTCTCTGCCAACAGCAATTTTGTAAAACACTTGACTCGGAGACACTGCACATGGGCTGTGACAAAACTTGGAATGCGTTACATTTTTGCAAAGAAACTACAGGGACTACAAAAAGGGAAAGAAGCAGCAGGTTTTGCAAATAAAGAATATTTAGTATTAAAATAGGCACGAGACAGGTTAACATGGCGAACGTTCTGTCACAAACTAAACACCCAAGGAAGCAACAATACCTACGAACAACCTATGAGAAGCCACTCAGAAGTGAAGCCGCGAAACACAAGAGAGAATGAGGTGTGTCGAAAGCCAGAGAAACGTTAAACCACCGGTCTCAGGGTCCTACGGCTGTGAAGAGACAGCCTGACCACCGCCTCTCTCATGAAGGACTGGGGCTGGCTCACAGTTCAGGGTTTTGGTCCTTTATCAGCACGGCAGGAAGCATGGCGGCACACAGGAAGGCTCCGTGCTGGAGAGGGAGCTGAGCGTTCTACATCTGGACCCGCAGGCAGCAGCGAGAGCATCTGAAACCTCGAAGCCCTCTCCCAAGGCCACATGTCCATCCTCCAACAAAGCCAGGCCTCCTAATAGCGCCACTCCCTATTAACCTATAGGGGCCATTTTCCCACTCGGACCACCATACCACCTTACAAATACCAATTGAAAGAGAACAAATGTGTAAGTACCACAAAGCACACCGAGAAGCACATGAAGTACGCAGACACGGGGACGGGAAAACTGAAAGAATAAAATGTAAATAAAAGAGCGTCAGATTAACGATCAGACAGCGGTCATCTAGAAACAGACCGAATACGTACATGCTGGGAGTGCGGGAGAGCGGTGTTCGGGCCTGTACAGGGCCCTGGGCTAGGTGCCACGCATGAGTGGAGGCCCCAGAGAATACAGCGAACAAATAAATGGTAAGTGGTAAATCGAGAGCCCCTTCCTGAAGTAACACGTAACCTACATCTTCTATGTAAGAGAGGGAACCCCAAAGGCATGTGTTGCTAAGCAACGAGGTGTGGACTAGGGAAGCAGGTCACAGGACAGGCTCCTGCACCGTCCTCACGTGTGGGAACTCGTTTCATTTGCCCTTTGGTTGACTCCTCAAAGGCATTTCATTTCTGGCAACAGTAGGGCGACAACTTAAACAACATGGAGATAAAACGAACATGAACCGGTGATTTTTCTTTTTAACTAGTCAAAAACAAAAACAGAGCCAAACAAAACAAAAACCAACACAAAAACACCCTCCTTCGCGGTGAAGAGCTACAGAAGGACGGTTTCAACACGAGCACTCAAGAGTCTGTTTCTCGAGCCCTCTTGTAGGAAAATAAAAACAGCAGACTTCGGCCAACCGAGGCATTAAAAAAACTGCCTTCCGGGACTCCTGGTGAGCAGTAGCCCTATTTGTGCGATGAGACTAATAGTAATGTGATTATCGTTGGCAGAACGAGCTGTAAATGTAACATGATTATAAAACGATAGAAACGAACAGGAGAGGGAAATGTAAAGAAAATAGGAGAAAGATGTTTCTTTCATGTCAATAGCTGGGTGTAAAAATATATTTAGAACTGGCTGAAAGTAGGAACACCAAAATAGCAGCTGGCTCTCGCCGAGGAACAGCCAAACTCAGAGCATTCATTCTTACGCTGACCCATCTGTCATTGGTTTGCGCTCATCCAAAGTAGAGACGCTGGATCGCTTTGCCTGAGGCTGCAAACCATCTGGATTTGGCTGTAAACTGCGGGCTGAGCTCGGGGATTCACACTCGTTAGCTCTGGACCCAGGCACAAGGGCAGCAGCCACGCAGACCAAGGTCCTCTGACAGCACAAGACATGGACACAAGAGATGAAGCCAAACAAAAGCACACTCCAGGCTCCTCACATCCCACCTGCTAAGATTTCATTGGCCAAATCAGTTCACGTTCCGTCATCAAGGAGGTAAGAAAAATATACTGCCCTGGAGTGAGGAATTCAGGGTGATAATCTGATATATAGTTAAATATATGCAGATATAAACACAGACAAGGGTAACATTAACTACAATGTGACACCCACTAATAGAAAGTTAAAAAAAAAGGCATTGTAGCACTTTAAATTGTTTTAAGTTAACCACCAGAATAAAATACAAACTCTTAGAAATATCAATATAATATCCAATATTATAGGAAACAAAACACAAACCAATTACGAAGCAAAGTAAACGTAATAAACAAAATAAACAAAAAAATAAATAAACAAAATAAACAAAAGTTATGTGCCATAACTAAAACCAAAATATGTGACGTAATTGTGTTGGGAAACAGGGCATACTTGCTTTTTCCATGTTTATCATATCCTGGTCCTGTGGTTGGATGTTACAGTCCTTGAGAAGGGTTGCTGGTAAAACTGAGGGTAAGATTAATTTTTTCAATTTCTGTTGAAGAATTGCATTGGGCTTTTGATGGAGACTGTGCTGAATCTGTTGATTGCTTTTGGTAGGATGTCTGTTTTCACAGTATTCATGCTACCAGTTCTCATGTACAGGAGGTCTGTCCACCTTCTGGTACCTTCTCTGATGCCCCAGTGTTTATGTTGCACAAGTCTTTTGTCTCCTTGGTTAAATTGATTCCATTATGTTTGAGGCGAGTTTGAGTGGGATTATTTTCCCGATTTCCTTCACAGCGTGTTTGTGATTGATCTACAGGAAGGCTGTTGATTCTTGCCTGTTAATTTTGTATCTGTCTTGCTCCTTTGCTAAATGTGTTTCATCACGTGGAGTCCTCAGAGTCTTTTATGTGACTATGTGCAGTAAGGATGCTTTGACTTCTTCCTTTCCTATCTGTATTCCCTTTATCCTCTCTCCTCATACTGCTCCCGCTAAGACGTCAAGCACTGTGTTGCACAGGAGTGGACATCACTGTCTTGCTACTGACAATGCTTTGAGGTTTTTTTAATGACCTCTTTTTTGTTATCTCTCTCTGGTCCACTGGGTCCTAACGCCTTCCTCCCAGCCTTCCACGATCTTGCCTAAGTCTTGAGCGTGGAGGTTTCACTGAAGAGGTATCAGTTACGCTTGGGTGCCCCACAGTCATCTGTTCTCTGCCTTTTGGCCAGTAGTGGACTGCTGTAATGGTTTCTATACGCTATAAAAAGAAGCTTCTTTGATGAGGGTGATAGCTACACTTAACTGGGGTAACGAGGTTAAGTACTTAGAAATTATGCTAGTTTAGGAAGACGGCAGGAGTAGGTTCTCCTCTAGGGTCTGTGACTCCTCCAACCACAGGTCACCACGGACTAAGTTTACAGTACCAGGCACGAATTCCATCCTACTGAGGGTCCTTAACTCCGATTAGACAACCGTTGGTCAAAACCAAGATATAGGTGCTACTACTGCACTCGAAGGGACACCTGGCCCTCAGAGTGTTGGTCACGCTGTGGTTTGTGGACTTTACGCAGGGCTGGAGACAATAGTTCATATGCGTCCTTGGCACCTCGCAGAGCATCATGGGTAGTGTACCCCAGGTAAGAGGCTTCCAGATCAGTTCCCTCTCCATTCCTCCAAATCCTGTGTCAGAGTGTGTGGTGTCTTCAGCAATAGGGTTTTACCATCCAGTTCTGGAAAGCAAGCAAGGGCAATGGCAAGAGCCTGTTTATTTTGGAAGTCTCTTTGAGTCCTACGACCAACGACTTCCGTGGGCTGCGTTCCTCCCATGCCTGGAGCGGAGTCTTTTATTAAATAGTCTGTGGCTTTTGGTGTGGAGCTGATTTTCTTTTACTTTAAGTCTTTATCTGATTTTGGTATCAAAGCAATAATAGCTTTGTTGAAAGAATTCGGAAGTGGTCCTTCCTTTTCTATTTCACAGAATAATTTGGTGAGTATTGGTGTTAATTCTTTGATGGTCCGCTAGAATTCTGCATGGAATCCACCTGATCCAGGGCTTTTTAAAGTTGAGATATTTTAAGTTGCTGCTTTTATACTGTTTGTTGCAATGGGTCTGTTTAAATTATTTACTCCATCTTGAATTAGCTTTAAATGTAGTAGGTCATACATGTCTAGAAATTCATCTATTTCTTTTAGATTTTAAAGTATAGTCAAATATAGATTTTTTTAAAAAGTATGTACGATTCTCTAAATTTCCTCAGTGTCTATTGTAATACCCCATTTTATTTCTAATTAACTTGGATCTTCTCACTTTTTCTTTTGGCTGAAAGTTTGGCAACCTTGTTCATTTTCTCAGAGAACCACCTTACTTCACTGATGCTTTGTTTGGTTTCCGCTTCTAATTCATTAATTCCAGCCATGATTTTAATTATCTTTTTCCATATATTGTTTTTAGATGTTGTTTGTTCATGTCTTTCTAAGACCTTCAGGTGACTCAAGTTATCAATTAGAGAACTCTGTTTATTTATGTAGGAACTTGGTGCTGTAGTCTTTCCTCTTAGGACTGTAGATTTTTGATATGTTACATTTTTATTTTCATTCAGTTATAGGAATTTTAAATTTTCTTCTTTGATTTTTTTTTTCTTGACCCAATGTTGTTCAGTAATGTGTTGCTTAGTTTCCAAGAGTCTGTGTATCCTTTCTGTAGTCTCTGTTGCTGTTGATATCCAGCTTTATTTTACTGTGGTCAGTTAGAATGTAGGATATGTAGTTTTCCTATAGCTGCTGACTCTTGCTTTGTGTTTTAATATGCAGTTGATTTTGGATGAAGTTCCATGGGCTGCTGAGAAGAATGTCTATTCTTTCGTTTTTGGGTGGTATGGTCTGTAGATGTTAGGTCTGTTTAATTTACGATGTATTTTAAACTCCAGTGCTTCTCTGTTTAGTTTTTGTCTGGATGATCTGCCTTTTGAAGAGACCTGGGTATTGAAGTCTCACGCTAGCACTGTGTGAGGAGTAGCCTGCGATTTTAGATGTAATAGTATTTCTTTTATGAAATTTTGTGCATCTGTGTTTGGTGCGTAAATGTCTAGATTTGTAATAGCTTCTTGGTGGATTTTTCCTTTGATACATAGGAAGCGAACTTCCTTATCTCTTTTGAGTAGTTTGATTTGAAGTTTATTTTGTTAGAGATTAGAATAGTTATGCCTGATTGTTTCTTAGTTCAGTCTGCATGGAGTACATTTTTGCACCCTTTTATCCCGAGGTGATATCTCTCGTGGGTGGTGAGATGTGTCTCGTGGAGGCAGCAACAAGATGGAACCTATTTTTCAATCTAATCTGCTAGTCTGTGTCTCTTTATTGGGGGATAGGGGCCATTAATTTTAAGAGTTACTGTTGAACAATGTGTACCAAGTCTTGTCATTTCGTTTTTGTGCTGTTCTTTTATAATCCGAAAACAGTTAATCAAAAGAAGTCTATTTACTGCCTATGAGTTCTTGGCTGTGGTTGACCTCTTCATCCCAAAGAATTCCTTCCAGTATCCTTTGTAAATTTCACTTAGCGGTCAGAAATTCCTTTAATCTGTTTTTATTGTGGAGTGTTTTTTTTTTTTCTCTCTCAATTATGATTGATAGTTTTGCTGTGTATAATAGTCTGACCTGGAATCTATGGTCTTTTATAGCTTGAAGAACACCAGACCAAGCCCTTCTGGCTTTTAAAGTCTCCGTTGAAAAATCAGTTGCTATTCTGTGCGTCTGCCTTTGTGAGTGACTTGACCTTTCTTCCTTGAAGCTTTCAATGTCCTTTCTCTGTTCTATACCTTTAGCGTTTTGACTATAATATGTTGTGGGGTAGTCTTCTTTTCATGGTCATGCCTGTTTTGTGCTCTGTATGCCTTTTACACCTTGAGAAACAGCTCCACCGTGGCCAGTAGCACAGCTCCGGGGAGGGAAGCGAAGGGCCGGGGTCGATGGGTCCATGCAGGAGGAAAAGAATTCCCAGGAGCACATGGCAGAGAGCATAATTTGGTTTATTGTGGGAACGGGGTCACATTTATTGTGAGAGGAAGGGTCTCTGGTATCCAGAGATGTCAGGGAAGGTCATTGGTTAGGATAGTGCACATATGATAGCCTCATTTGCATGTTGGGGGTCACAACCTGGATCTAGGACCAAAGGGAGAGACCTTATATGGTGATATAGGGAGAAATAAATCACAGCTTCAGGTAAACAATCTCCCAGGTCGCATACCTTTTAGGGGTGGGGCGGTGCCTTGCTGTGAAAGCAGGCAGCTTAGCTTGTGGTTTGTCAGAGCAGGGGGCGGAGGAGCGGGTGGGGGAGGGTGCCGGGGTGGGGTGGGCACGACTTCTGCCCTGAGCATGAGAGTACCCGGGTTCCAAGCACACTTCTACCCGACCCGAGCTCCAGGACAGCCCCACAGAGAGGTATCTCTTTCCTTAGAGTTCGAGAAATTTCTTCTATCATCTTGTTGAAAATGATTTTCCGTGCCTTTGACCCGGGTTTCTTCTCCTTGTTTCATAACTGTTATTCACAAACTTTGCTGTTTTTATCATTTCCTAGAGTTCCTGCATATTCCATTCACATTTTTCTTTCGTTTTTAAGGTTGAACGTTTTCTTTGGCGGAGAGTTGCAGTCCCGCCGCCTCGTCTGCAGGCTCTGATATCCTCAGCTCCGCCTGCTCCATCCTACTGATGAGACTTTCCACCGAGCTTTCTTATTTATTTGACTTTACTGAAAGTTTCATTTTAAATTTTACTTCAGTTTGGCTTTTCTTCATATATTCTACCCCCTTAGTAAACTCTACCTATGTACATTGACCTGTTTTATTCTAGTCAAACGTTTGCGTTCTCTGCAGTCTGCATTCTGGCACTCACTGACTCACGCCCTCTGAGTTTCTTGAACATTCTGATCACGGCTGTTATGAAATCATTGTCTTGTGTGCCGTCTCAGTTACTTTTCTCAGGGATTATTTCTAAGAGAGAACTCACTTTTGGAACAGCTATATTGTGTCAGTCACGTGTGTTCCTTGAACTTCACTGTGACGGGGTCCAGGTGTCTGGAGTTGAGTCGCTAGCTCCATTTTTGGGACCGGATCTCTGCTCCATTTTTGTTGACTAGGCATCTGCGTATCAATTTTCTATTATCACAGCTTGTGAGGTCATGGTCCATCTAAACAGTGCTTGGAGTTCAGTCTCGGGACCACTCGGTGTTGATGTGCTGATGGGGTACAGAAGTGGTCCTGCTCGGCTAGGGCCTGATGTGGCCTTTGAGCACAGGAGCAAAGCTTCTGTAGAGTTAGAAGGTTCTTCACATGGATCCTCAGAAGTCTGAGGGTGGCGCTTTGGATGTTCAGGTCTCAGACAGTGGGGGTGAGGGTGGCTAAAAGGGTGGTCCTCAAGAGGCAGGGGTGGGGTGTCTTTCTGAAGCAGGTGCTCAGGACACGCTAAATACACTCACTTTTATAAGCGCAAGCGGATATGCTAGTGGCAGTCACACGGGTGCAACAGTTTTGAGCAGATGAACCATATTCACAAAGAAATAAGCGAAAAAAACCCACAGTCATCGTGATGTTCAGATATATGTGCTCCACTTTACAGCTGTGATCATGGAAACACCTGAGACGCAGCCCATCCTTTGATGAAATCGACTGAGATTTGAAATTAATCACCACCGTGTATGTGGTTGCCCAAAGAACTGAGAGGCTTACCCTTTGCACACGTAGACTCGCGAAGGAGACATGTATTTATCAGGGAAGCTTGGAAGTGTTTGCACACAGAGAGAATGTTGTGAAAATGCACTGTCACAGAGTCACATCTACAAACGCACACACGACAAATTAGAAGAAGTCTTTGCGCAGTTTACACCTGTAGCATTGATACGAAGATGAAACACACAGCACAGAAAATTGCAGAAAACGATAATTTTGGCAGTTTAAAACGCTGAGGTAAATTGCTGAAAAGAAAGAAAGAAAGAAAGAAACAGAAACAAAGGAACTTTAGAGAGAGCACTTGATGGCTGAGCGTCTATCTGGCACTAGACCCGGCGGCAGCGTGGAGGAGCCCATTGGGAGCCTGCATCAGTAACTGCAGTTTGAGGGCTCCCATCGGGGAGAGCACCTGTTGTGTGAACTGACCTGGCATTGCGGTGCTGTTCAGGTGGCCCTCATGTAGAAGCCACACATTACGTCCATGCCAGTGTCATTTCCTTCCCCCCATCTCTTTACACAGGTGCTGAACCGTCTCACATCATCACAGGAAGAAGAGCCACGGACAGTGGGCAGGGGAAGGAAGGTATTTTCAGAGAGCCCACATTCGCTTCGCTTTTGTCATCTTTATAATGGTTCAATTTTATTATTAGCTATTATTTATGAATTCAAACGATTTATGAATTAAACTTCATTGCGCACAGGTATGCATAGGCAGTAACAAACACAGCGCGTGTACTGCCTATCACGTGTTCCTTCAGGCATCCGGTGGGAGCCCCAGCATGTATCATCTCCCATGGTTAAATGGGAAGCACTCTCCTCCCACTGTGGTCCTCCCTCGTCGGCTCTTCTCGCTCTTAGCATTAGGTCCAGGAATTAGTTGGCAAGTAGTCGGGTTCTCTTCCCACTGAGTCCTTTATCCAGTGTGGAAACACAAGCCAGAAAACCAGCGACTGCCTTCCAGTGTGCTCGTGACGGGGGTGGCGGGTGTCTGGACCAAACTGACGCGAAGGTAGGGGAGAGCTATCTGAAAGAGAAACTACTATGTTCCTAAGGATAAGAAGTCCAAATGGGAACACCATGCACAGTGTGGCTGAGAGCAGAACGAGTCTACAATGTTTCTGGAGCTCCCCCTCAGCTGTAAGTGTTTCCGTATGGCCCACAACAACACTGCTATTTGAGCTACAAAGACAGTGAGTGCTTTGCTTCTGCTTATAGGCAAATGATGCTTCAGAGATTTTGCAAGTATCCGCCCCAACAGAAAAGTCTTCAGAATTTATTTAGGACATCTAGATGCTTCATAAATATTTTTGGCTGGTGAGGAAGGCTGAGACCACATTTAAAATTATTCTCAAATAAACTCCAGTTAAAATTCGTGTCTACTAAGCAATATCTCCTTCATTGTTATCCGATTTTTCTGTTTTCCTTCCCATGTAAAATGCACATAACCAAGGGCTCTTCAAAGGACTACAGACAGTTACGTAGGTCTTATGAACTCTTAAATATGTTACCCTAAATGCAGGCTTCAGTGTACGTTCTTCTCTCACCGCACCTTACACACGGTGACTGGCGATCCAGAGGCAGTTGTGACCCGCCTAGGCCCTGATATGCATTGATGCCGCCTGACTCCTGAGGCCAGGTGATGAACGACCCTCAGCCGTCAGGGCACACTCACACCACACCTTCAGAATGTACCACCCCACCTGCCCCTGTTGCACATTCCCTCCGAACCTCACACACTCCAGCTGCTAAGATTAGAGAATGAAGAAACTCTTCCCCTAACTCCTAATGCACACTCCCCCTCCATACTACCTGTACCCCTGGTTTGTGAAGCCGGGCAACGTGCGATCCTGGTGTACACTCTCACCACACCACCCAGGCGGTTGTGTTGGAGGACACACAACCCCTTCAACACACACTTATGCCATGCTCTATGGATCCCAGTGGATGAGGCCAGAGGCTTTAATCCCCATGGCTAAGCCAGGATCCTGTTAGCTAACCCATCCATGAATCAGCACTATGTGTCCCCAGGACTGAACTTCAGAAAGAACTGAGCAGAGGCAAGACTTGCCAAGTCAAGGTAACAGCAAACACCTATCCAAGTGATCACTGGACACATGTGGCCAGAAAGAATTAGCCACAAAACTAACTCTAGATGTATAAGTCTGTAAAGGGTTTTTCTTTTAAAATGTGAGTATGGTTATTTTCTGCTGTTTGGGTCAGGGCTCTGCAAAGCTGCAGTGGCTCCTAAACACTGTATCTAAGCTTCGAAGCCTTTGCAACTGTTACTTTTTTCACCATAGCTGTACTCCTAAAAGAACTCCACTCTCTCAGGTTCAGCTTCTCTTGGCAGTTACTAAGGAAGATCCTAAAATATAACCTTTTTAAACCTCAGTGAGTTCCACTTTATCGGAGCCTCATTTCTGCCTGCTTCCCTGTCATCAGTTCCAGAGCTCACTTTTTCTTGACACCACCCAACCTGGTGCTCACTCTTTCCCTGTCTCTACCCCAACCTGGTGCTCACTCTTCCCCTGTCTCTACCCCATCTGTCTTTTCCAACTGTCATGCCTCTTAAATATCTCCCCCAAAGCTGTTCCCAGAAGGCCAAGCAATATGTAATCATAAGGAAGGCTGCACAGCACAAAAAACATCCTGGCAAAGCATCTCACTACATAAGTCCCACTGGAAAACACACACACACACACACACACACACACACACACACACACCCCTAACATGAAAAGCCGATAGAGCATTTCTCTTCTTCAAATCACCAATCCAATAGTAATGGCAACCAGTGAGAGCAGCTAATACAGAATCCCAGACAAAGAATTAAGAAGAATGATCATAAATATGCTCAAAAAATTCAGAGGACATGAATAAACTTGTGAATGAATCCTAAGAAGACATGAATAATCTTTTGAATGAATTCCAAGACGACAAAACCAAGCAGATGAATGAAAGAAGGAAGTCTCTTTGGGATATGAAAATAGAATTCATCAAGGAACAAGAAATGTTAAAGGAAAACAAACTCAATGATGCCGAAAGTGAAAAATTCAACAATTCATATAAAAAGTTCAGTGGAAAGCTTCTAATAGAGCAGATCACATGAAGAACAGAAAGTCCAGGGCTGAGGAAGAAGTGGAGGAACCGGCTCATTTGGTTAAGTATGGATGGAAAATGTGAGAGATTTGGGATACCATGAAAAAACAAAATGTAAAAACTTATAGGATGATGATGATGATGATGATGATGATAGTAATAATAATAATTCCATGCCAAAGATATTGAAAATATTTCCAGTAAACTCAAAGGAAAAAATTTTCAAATCCAGGAAAAGAGATACTCATGGTCTAGGTACACGAGGCACACAGAGCACCAAGCAGACGAGAACAGAAAACAACTCCCTGTGTCCTAGTATAGTTAAAACACTAAATATATATACAGAGCAGAGAAAGGAAGGATCGAGTTATATATGAAGGCAGGCCTGTCAGAGTAATAGCTGATTTTTCAGAGGAAACTTTCAAAGCCAGGTGGGCTTGGAAGGGTTATTTCAAGTTCTGAAGATCACGGCGGCCAACCCAGGCTACTATACCCAGACTGTGTGTCCTCATTGAAGGAGAGAGAAAAACTTGCCATGATGAAGGCATTTATAACCACGAAGCCGGCTTTATGGAGGAAACTGCGAGAAATACTTTGGCCTGAGGAGAAGGTTAAACACAGCCAAGAAGCTACAGGAACAAAAAAGTTGTTACAATAATCGTTGAGCAAAGGAACACCAGGAAAACACCAAACATTGTAAAATCAACAAGAGGAAAGGAATTAATACGCTCCAGTTGATAATAACTGCAGGTGTGAAAATACTCAATCTCACAGTTAAGAGACACGGACGAGCGGATTGGGTAGGCAGACCTTGCTGTGGACGGCACAATGTATCTGTTTAGCCTGCCTTTGCCCCTACTCAGGATTTTCTTTACTGGTTCCGAGTGCCTTGAAGCTGCTACTTAAACTCTGATCTGCAGTTTGTTTCCTTGACAACTGGGAGAGGCCACGTTATCAACCTCACAGAGCTGCCTCTCAGTGCCGAGTCCCTGAACTGTGCTTAGCATATTCCAGACATGCAAATATCAGAGCTGTGGCTCTTCGTCATGTGTCAGTGGACAAAGTACGTGCCCCTGGGAGGACTCAGTGGCTCACGAAGACAGACTGAAAGCGAGAGAAGCGGGAGCAAAGCACTAATGCCTGGCTTCCTTTTCCCATTCCCAGAGCTCAACAAACACCAAAGGTAACTTTTCCGTTTAGAAACCGAATTTAGTTCATTAACAAAACATTTAGAATCTCAAAACCAAAAAGCTCTGTAGTCAACACAATGGCTATGCTTTTGAAGTTCTTCTGTGAACATTTTACACAGTTGTGATGATGCTGAGAATGGAACCTAGTACCCTGACTTACGTTTATAGATATAATTGATACTTTTATTTCATCGTATGTTCTAATAACTGTAATTTTTAACAACATAGTATTTCTTTGAGTGGATAAACTATAAACTACTTGGCTGTTTTCCAATTCTTTGATAGCTACATGGTTGTTGTATTTTGTTACTCTCACGAACTCAGACGGGTAGGATTCTTTGCCGGCGAGTTAACAGAAACCAGGGCTGTATAGTTTAGTCAGCATGAAGGCTGGAGATACGCTCACAACTCTTGTAAGGAGTTGAAGAGTGACCAGAAAGGCTAGGGTTTGGGGCAGTTGTCGGAGGTCTGAATGTCAAGAGCAACCTGAGCGCCTGCTCTCCTCTGTGCCGCTGGAGTGAACTGAATCGGCTGCGGTTTCCTGTCCCTGCACGGTTACGTCACAGAACGCAAAGTCTCGAGAGAGAAGACATGATCCAGACGGAAGAGAAATGGAAGTCATATGCCTACATTCACAGTAGGGTTAAGACTGTACACAGTAGGGCAGGGGTAAAAACCCTTCAAAAAAATAAAGACAATGGGATTGGTGAAGAGTAAACCACGTTTCCATGGTACTTGATAGTCACACATACTGCTCTTTCTAGGTTTTGGAACAATTTTCTTAGTTGATATTTTCCAAGGTGAATAACTGAGTAAAAAGGAAGACTTCTTGATGTGGTTTGTACTGTGCACTTCCAGGTGTGTATGTGTGTGTAGGAATGCATGCCCATGTTTCTGGAAGCACAGGAAAGCCCTTACTACAGGTCTGACCCTCCCCACATTGGCAGATTCTGCATCCACACATCCAAACAACTGAGCATGCACGGCATTTCCCCCTCCCTACCCCCTAACTAATGCAGGATAACAACAATTTATGCAGCTTTACTGTCACATTAGGCGTCAGAGGTAATCTAGAGGTGATTTACAGCATTTGGGTGATATGCACACTGCACCCCTTTATATGAGGAACCTGATCGTCTGTGGATTTGGTGTCCATGGGGTTCCTGGAACCCAACTCCTGTGGGTATTAGGGAGTGACTATAATTGGGAATGGTGGTTAATTACAGCAAGGAATGGATAACTGTGCCACCATGGTAAATGTTTTATTTTAACAATGTATCGCAATATTATGCTGGTGATCTTTCGTTTAAGGCCAAGACTGTTGTGTGGAGTCTTGTTTGGAGCTGCTGTTTCCTGCGCAGGCACTGACTGACTACCAGTGTGCTATTTTAAATTCCCACTTTGGCGTTCCGTGAAGGGGATAGTTCTAGAAGAATTAGCCTTGTAAAATCATCTGGAGTTTTTCTATACCCCCTCTTCCCCCAGGCTCTCACTGTTGGCCCACCCACACCCAATTCAGCATCTGTAATTTTTCATGAGTGATTTGCTTTTTTTTTTTGAGCCCTTCCAAAGCCCTCAATTTAGTTTTCATTGAAATACCAACTCTCTTATTTATCCCACTTCTATTTAATTGGTTTTCATAATGTTTGTTTTAATTACGTAATTAGAAAAACAGCTCAAGGAGCCTTAGCAGGCTTGGGAACAAATATAACTCATTCTTGGTAAGCAGACAGCTCTATTGGTGGGAGCATGAGAACACGGAGTGCCAGAGAGTATCCCAGGGCGAGAGGCAATGACCCAGTGGGCACCAGCCTGCCTGCCTTGGAGTGGGCTCGGTGGAGTGGTTTAGAAGAGATTTTCTGTGCCAGCTTAAACAAAACTTCCTCATGTTATGGCAACAGCTCACCCACCTCTCCATATTAGCTGGCTATATACAGAATCAGCTACACGTCAGAAATAAACATTTAATTAAGTTGCATCTGTACTGAGCATGCAGACTTGTTTTGGTTGCTAGTCCATAAAACAATGCAGCACAACGGTGATTTACAGTGTCTGCACGGAGGGACACGGGTCATCTAGAGATGATTTAAGGCACTTAGGAAGGCCACCCCGTTTCCACTGTGCCGTTTAATTTTAGGAACCAATTCAGATACCCTCAGGGAATTTGGAATCAATAAGATAATGCACGCCAAGGAACAATTGCACAGCGAAAAGCCGTGACCCCAGGGCTGGTAGGATGTGCATATTTAGTCCTCTGTCCTGGTAGAAATGAGACTACGCATGCAGAGAAGGCACAAGGCTGTTTCCACGTAGCATTCCTTCATGATTTTGCCCATCCTTTTATCAAGTGGCTTGTTTCATTGTCAGAATCAGTGGCCTCTGCATGCGTATGCATGGAGCTATTTCTTGGCTCTCTGTTCTGACATATTTATGTGTCTATCATTCTACCAATGATACGTTATCAATTTATAATAGCTACATAAGACAACAATTTGAAACCCAGGTAGAACGAGGTTGCCTACTTTATTCTTTTATAGAATTATTTTTATACAATCCCATTTTTTGGACTTTAATATACATTTTAGAAGGATCTTATTCTCCATTTTCTTGCTGTAACACATGCACTTCCGACTAAAGCTGTCACTAGTTGACACATTAAATCTTGCCATCAGTTTAAAGAGAACTAATATCTCATTTCTTGAGTCTTCCAATTCGTGAACATTACATCTTTATTTCTGAGTTTTTCTTTATCTAAAGTGACTTGGTTTTCCTTAATTACTGAAAAATATTCTTGGCTATATAATTCTGATGTGACAGCCGTGGAGAGTGTTTTCAAGTTTCCAATGAGAACCCACCGCCGTTCTGCTTGTCCCCAGGAGACACTGCAGTGCCTTCACGGTTTGGTATCCGGTTCTCAGAACATGGAATATGATGAGTCTTGTCATGAATTACTTAGGTTTAGGTTTTTTTTTTTTTTTTTGGGAAAAGAGTTTATTGTGGCTTAGAGTTCTAGAGGGGTAGAGTCCATCATGGCAGGAAACTCACGGCAATAGGCACGGGAACATGGCATTACCGATTTATAAGTTTCACAGGAATGGCCCATTCAGCTCTGTCCACAGCACTCAATGGCTTTTCCAGTCCAAAGTCTCAAATCTTTCACAAAATGGTCAAAAGGCTTAAAAGCCACGTAGCCAGGAATGTCACAGAAACAACCCTGCTTTCCTGACACCAGTTTCTGTGTTGGCTACTTTTAATTTGCTGTGAAAAAAATGTCTTGACAAAAATCAAATTGTGGAAGAAAGAGTTTATACGTTCCAGAAGCCACCATGGCAAAGAAGTCACAGCACCAGACAGGGAGAGTAGATCCTCCAGGAGCAGGGAGCTGGGTGGTTACCTTTCATCCATAAAGGAGGCTTGGAGGTTTATGTTATTGATTTACTCTTTGTTTTTGTCAAGTCAGGGGAATTTTAGTCTTTGTCCCCTCCCTGTACCAAACCGTTTTCCAAAACTGTAGAAAGACCCAGAGCCTAGGCGTGTCCCACGGGAGAGATACAGAATGTGGGGAAGGCCACACACTCCGCAGTCCTCTCCCCTGTCTTTGGCTCTTATATTCTTCCTGTCGCATCTTCTGCAATGGTCCTCGACCCTTAGCTCTTTTAGGAGCTGACCTATCAACTGTCACTTATTTTCAGCCCCCGGTGCAACCACGGAGTCTCTTCATTTACCAACTTTCACTGGGAAGAGGGGCTTCTCTAGTGAAGACTGAGAACAGTAATTGTTACCTAATATAAGCACATATAGTTAGAAGGTAGTCTGTGCTGTAGACATTCAGATAAAGAATAGACGTAAGCCCCTACCTTTGGTAGTATGTTCAGCCGTGGGAATCGCCAAGCAGCTGAGTGGTGGAAGGGGAGGGGCCTTCAGAGAGAGAGAGAGAGAGAGAGAGAGAGAGTAAGAAGGTCAATATCAGGGTCAGTAGGACCAGGCAAGCACTGTGGATACATACATGAAAGAATCTCATGAGAACAGGCGTGGCCCGGATGTTCCGGGGCTGAGGAACCGTCAGCTTGGGTACCGTCCATCTTACTTTGCAGGGAGTTGGAGAACGTGCAGGCAAGCTGCTGACTTGAGACCTCCCAGGAAGAAAGTAGCCACATAAAAGCCACATCTGAGCACAGGCTCTGACCTCCTTCCCCTCTCATTGTCTCCCCGAACATGACTGTTAGTGGGGAGGTGATTACGAGGACTGTGACTGGCGGGTGGGCCTGGTTACCCCAGGAGGGTTTATGAGCTGAAAATGTAAACTGCTTCAAGATGTGCTTTGACGAATTCAAGGGTGAAAGATTTGCAGCAGTTCATAAGCAGCAGGGGAATTTCCAGTAATGTTTGTGAGTTCTGGTAATGGCTTTGTGTCAAATCAGTTCCCTCTGGAGCTCCCAGCACGCTCTCCTAGGTGTGGGAAGTATGCTTTCTTGACACAACCCCCTTTCTGTAGCTGAGGATGGGTGGAAGGGAGGAGCGAGAACACCTGGTATGTGCTGGGTGATTTCTACATATTACCTGAGTCTTCACTAAGGTTGTGAGAGATACATGTTATTACATAAATTTATTGTGCAAGAGAACAGAGCTCTGAGAACTTGCCAAGGCTACCCGTCTTGGAAGAGGCAGAGGCGGGGTTTCGGTTTCCTTACACATTTCCTGTTGTGAAGCTTATCTCCTTGCGAGAGGATGTAGAGTGCTTAGATTTTGGGTCTCCTTGTGGAGGCTGAGACACTGTTTCCCTCCTCCCCCATTTCCTGCGGTTTCTGTGAAAGATGAAGAGGGAAGGCAAAGTCAAGGGAACCGTAGAAACACTTATTTGTCCTTCTCTCCCGAGGTTATACATTTTGGAGATTTATTTATTTTGCAGGAAGGGGTGTGAATACCAGCCTACAGAATTATGGCTAGGGAAGAGCATGGGTTTAAGTATGTAGGACAGGGAGAGAGAGAGACACCTATGGATGCTCAGATGCGGAAAATGGTTTCCATGTCAAACCTCAGGACAAGAAAGCAGAGCAGAAACCTGCCTGTGGTCATCCAGTTCAGAAAGTCTGAGAGGGCAAAGGGGAGCAGCTACCTCCGGGGCTCCTGTAGTCACGGAGAGAGCCGGGGTGGCTCCCAGCCTCAGAAGGATACCTAGGCCAGTGTGAATTTGAACTTCTGAAGCCCAGTGTTAGAACTTCTGCCAAGCACGGGGGGCCTCTAGGAAGAGGCTGCTGTTTGTTCAGCCCAGTCACGGTTTCTAAGCTTACCATGTGCAAGCACTGTGATGTTTTTCTTTCAATTAAGAAGAAAATACATGGATGGGTGTTTTGCCTGCAAATATGTCTGTGTCCTACACGTGTGCTTGGTGCCTGTGGAGGCCAGAAGAGGGCATCAAATCCCCTGAAACTAGAGTTACAGATGGTTGTAAGCTGTCCTGTGGGTGCTGGAGATTCAAACTGGGTCTTCTGAAAGAGCAGCCAGTGCTTTACTGCTCTTAACCACTAAGCCATCTCTCCAGCCCCAGGATTTTCTTATCCGTCTTTGTGTTTACTAAAGTAACGATCCACCCCAATCCGTGGATTCCAGTTACAAACTTAATAGCCTTGACTTCTTAGAGTTGGCTGAAACTACAAGTGAGAGGTAAAGTTATCTAGATTTTGGACCCAACAGGACTTATTAAAATAAACTTATTAAAATGAATTGAAGCGTCTACTGGGCTGCTTTCATTCATTCTTCTGATACTATGTATCAGAGTAAGTATATCTAAAGTTTCACTCAAATAATCAATTCATGTGCGTGTATCACAATCTACCCACTCTGAAATCTCTCCCAAGTTATTAAATTTTGTTGTGTCACCAGGAGCTACAAAGTATGTGAAGGAGCAGGGAAGAAAAGTGAATCATTGAAAAGTTGGGAAACTCACTAGCGAGACTGGTTGAAACAGGTTTCTATCTTTGGCTTATAAGAATGGAGAATTTTACAAGGGAGTCTGCCTTCTTTTGATGTCTTGGAGCCAAGGATCCTCGTCACAGTTCTCTGTCACCAAGAGACACGATGAATATGGAGCCACATAAACCATCTATTCCAACCAGAGGAGGTGGTGAGGCTGTGGTGCCGACGACTGTCCGGAAGCTCTAAATAGATGGGAAGGAAATGCAGAGGAGCATCTGCCCCAGACTCACCAGGTGGCTGGAACTATTTCTGTTTCAGGCTCTCCATGCTGTGAGTGAGAATGTTGTCTTCTGAATATCACGAGCAAATGGAAGGTCCACTCAGTACTATTCTCGAGAGTCAAGATGCGAGAGCCACTCAAGTGTTCCTTAACAAATGAATGAATCACGCGCTAAGCGAGAGATGACAGTTCAGTCACAGAAGGGGCTCCGGCCATTTGTGACAACGGGGAGGAGCCTGACAAACAGGCAAAGTGAACTGATCCAGATATGGAGAGACACGATTTCACTTACATGTGAAGCCTCAAAAGATAAAGTCGTAAGAGCAGAGGAGAGGGTGGTGTTTGCCTGCTGGATCACAAGGAAAGCGGGGAGACGTTTGTGCAGGCTTAGGAAGGGGGTGCCAGTTCTGTGAGGTACGGCATGGCGGCGATGGACACGTTGGGGTGGATGGCACTGATACAGGCTTGTATATGCCATATACTCCTCTCATACGCTTTAAGGAAATACTTATGAAGAAACCAAAAAAAAAAAAAAAAAAAAAAAAGACCTACTAGGAGGGATTGGGAAACACATGAGGAAAAAGGACCTAGTTGTAGGAAATCAAAAGCAAGCTCGGAAAAGAAACCTTAGACTGTGTCTTTGTCAGTTCGGAATGTCATAACAAATCACCACAGGCGGAGCGGCTTATAACAGCCGAAGCTTCTCGTTGTTCTGGAGGTGGAAGTTTAAGATCAAGATACCACGTGGTTCTGGTGATGCCCCTTTCCCTCCAAGTTGTCTTTGTCAGGCTCCGTTATCACAGGAATAAAACCAAGTGCCTTTATCTGATGAGGCCTCTCGCCAGCTCTTGGTCTTTATTTCAGTCTTACTAGCTAAGGTCATGTCCTCTTGTCTTTAAAGGATACAGTCATGGGCTCGGGCCTACAGGTATGCGGCAACTTTCACAGCTGTATTTTCTTCTGCCACACAGTAGCAACCTTAGCAACTTAAGAGCCCAGACTTCTTCAATCTGCATCCTCTCCAGAGACAAGGGGCGGATCTGAGGCAGGTATACACTGCTGAATGGAGAGGACTTGGTAGAAGACCAAATGTGAAGAAAAATTGACAAGTAGGACCTGAATGACCTGGCTTGCGTGGTAAGGGGGGGAGGGGTAAAGGGAGGGGATGGGTCCGTTTCTCAGGACTGGGCTGTCTGTTCTCTAGAGAAACATTGATAGGAGATTGGGGAGGGAGGCTCTGGAACAGGCAGAGAACCCAAGGGTTCTGGAGACCTAGGAAATGAGAGATGTAATCATTGCTGGGTAGTGAGAACCTGCTGGGCGGGGAACTTGATGGAGAATGGTTGAAGATGGTATCAAGAATTATAACCTAAATTCTAAAACTTGGGCCGAAAGCGAAGCACCGGATGGGTGCTGGGGAAGAACTTTTCTGTTCCTGTAACACAATGCCAAGACCAGGGCAACTTAAGGAAGAGAGAATTTATTTTGGCTTATGGTTTCAGAGAGTAAGAGTCCCTGGTGGAGGAGGGGAGGCACAGAACGAGCATCCGCCTGGTGGCAGGGACAGGAAGCAGCTCACATCTTGAACTGCAAACGGGAAACAGAGAGCAGAACATCGCTTGTTACACTTCCTCCAGCAGCGCGGTGGGTACCACGTAACCCACCAAACGGTGCTGCCAACTGGGAACCAAGGGCTCAAATGCCCAAGACTGTAGGGGACAGCTGTCGTTCAAGCCACCACACGGCCTGACAGTGGTGACTGGTGTGTTAGGGAAAGCTCAGATCTGGTGTGCACTCTGCACCCCCTTCCCTTTCCAGATACTACTCCATCCGTCCCCCTAGGGCCCTGTGTTCACCCATGTGGATTCACAAGCCTACGGGACCATTCGGTGTGCACACATCACCTTGTACAGACTAGACGGGAGATTCAGGCGGTACTACTGGAAATGGACCGGAAATGGTCCAGTCAGGAATCACAGGCCATAGTACCCAGAGCACGATACAGACCGAGGTAGAACGGAAGTGAGTCAGGTTGTCATGCGGACTCCTGGCCCCACCGAGCTGGCCAGAAGGCAGCTGTGTAGGGCTCTAAAGTACGTGGCCTGGGATAAAGCTCTCTTTTGCCTGGGTCTACGAATATTCTATGAGGAGGTGCTCAGATGAAAATGATACTCAATAGTCACATATGGAACATGGAAATCAAATAAACACAGGAGTCAGGAGATGAGTGGGTCTGCCACATGCCCGGAGCCCCACAGCGCATGCGGCTCACGGTGTCCACAAGAACAGGTCAGATACAGGGCACGTCTGTTATCACAGGCTGGACAACTCCAGCCCCGGAGGCTCTGATAAGCGTGGGGTTTGCCGGTGGTTGTGTAACCAGAAGCCTGGGGCTGAAATTTAAATTTAAATCTGTCTGATTCTGACTTCTTTGTTTGTCTTACTTGCCTGACTTTGGAAAAAAAAAAAAAAAAAAAGAACTTACTTCTTCCAACCTGGTTTTAAATCTACAAAACAAAAATAAACCCCTCAAAGAGGGGCGATGGATGAGGATTAAATGGGGTTGCATGAAGCCAATTCCACAAACAGTAAATTGTTGTTTCCCTTCTCCAGCCTCTGTGGGGCAGGAGGGGAGGGAGGGGAGCAGGAGGGTTACTTGCTTTCTTCTTCAAATATTGCAAATCAGAGAGAAAAGGCTTGAAAGTAGATGAAAGACTCTCCCTGGTTAGCGTCAGCCCTGAGCCTCCGAGAGGGAGCAATTCCGAGGCAGGATACCAAGGATTAGCTAATTAAACTCCAAAGCCAACATTTTTGCTTCAAAGATAAAAGTGATTTCAGATGCCATGGGGACTTTCTTCCTTAAAAAAAAAAAAAAACACCGGAAGTGTATCCACTCTCTGGTCATTTGTAACCAAGAATTCACCAGACACGAAACCAGAAAGCGATAGCCCGCTGGTTTCCCAATGTTGCTTTTGAGACCGGAAAAGGCAAATGTCTGAATTGTATTTAAGTTGGGGCAGACAGGGAAGTGCCCTGTATGACAGGCGGGTGGGCGTGGGATAGGGTGGGTGGGGTGTGTGGGCGTGGGATGGGGTGGGTGGGGATGGGTGGATGTGGGTGAGGGTAAGTGGTGCTGGTCAGAGCTTCCACTCCTGCCCTGTGACCTTTAGGATCCTTTCCTCTCTAAGACTACTCCCATCTTGGGGAGAAGGTTAGATCAGAAGAAGGTGGTACGGGCCTTTTGCTTTTAATGTGAAAACCTAGAACAGCCTTTTGAAAATAGCAACTTTAAAAATGGAGGAAGCTTGTTTTCCTCTCGATTAAAAGAGAAGCTTGGAATCCTCCTGTTTGGAGTCCTGTTAGAGTAATTTATTCATCCATCCATCTACTGGCTCAACAGATGTTCCCTGAGCTTCGGCGTCGTCTCTCGGGCGATGTTCCAGGTTCAAGGAGCTGCAGCTGCGAGTAGGTGGCCAGAGCCCGTGCTCGGAGTGTGCCCATAAGTAAGCAGGGAACGTGATTTTCAACAAATCAGATCCCAACACGCAATGCCAGGTGGTTACAAATGCACCAAAGGCGAGACATGGGGGTGTCTTAGATCACGTGATCTTGGGGGTTTCTTTGAGATGAGATGCCACCCGAGCAGATGTTTTCAGGAAATTAGAATGTGAGCCGGGTGAGGATCTGCTACAAGAATGTTCTGGCAGTAGTAAGATTGCATGATGGGAAAAGGTTTCACACTGCTGAAAAATAAGAAAAAAAAAATAAAGTATCAGCCCAGGCAGGGAGCAGAGCAGGCAGAGAACAGAGGCAGAGGCAAGGCCAAAGCGAGGTTAAGGGACTAACTAGACCCAGAGACTTCGAACCTGTGAGCCGGATGCCTGGGGTCGTACGTACAGTTTCGCCGGAGTGCAGCCATCCCCATCCGTTTACTACCGTCTCTAGCTACCACACACTGTAACAGGAGGCATGAGTAGCTGGAACAGAGCTTGGCAGCTGGCAACAGCTGGATATTTAAATCAGGCCTCCGCCAGGCAGGTTTTCCCTCTTGATCCTTCGTTATTATTTGACTGGAGTGTCTTGTCCCACTACCTTTTATTTTTTGGCCTTGCAGTGGCGATGTGTTATCGTATAAAACAATTATGTTTTGCTTTATGGTCTCTGTATTTTAAATGACAGGGCTAATTCTTCTGAGCCAGCTGGGGAGGCACACACCTGTAATCCCAGCATTCTTGAGATTGAGACAAGATGGCCAGCCTGGGCTGTATAGAGACATATCATCCCTTCACCCAAGTTATGTTTGAGCTATATGTTCAAAGATATATTCTATCTTTGAACATATAGCTACCATATTGTGTCTTGCTTTCTATGTAACCTTCCTCTCGGCTTCCCTCCTCCCTCCCTTTCCTTCCGTCCTTTCTTTCTTGAGACAAGGTCTTGCTATTTAGCTGAAGCTGGTCTGGAACTACTGCTTTTATTTTATTTATTTACTGACAAGATCTCTTTATATAGCTTTGGCTGACCTGGAAGTTCTTATGTAATTCGGGCTGACCTTGAACTCACAGAGGTCTGCCTGCCTCTGTCTCCGGAGTGCTGAGATCAAAGGGATGTTCCGCTATGCCTGGCCCACCTACACTGGCTTTTAAGTCATTATCTTCTTACCTCAACCTTATCTGTTTGGGGATAGCAGGTATACACCACTTTTACTTATTACTATTATTATTATTTTTGGATGTGTGTCACTCATTTTCAATGGATACATTTTTATATTCCCCTTTTCTCTTTCAAATCACATCAATAAAATCTACATATCGCAATGGCCTGACTTGGCAAATTTTCTTTTCTGGCTCAATGACATAATATCCAGTAAGAAAGTTTCTCCCTTAGAGGTCATCGTTTTCCTATTGACTTCTTTTTCAGGATAGCTATCTGTACTTAAACTGAAGCTTAAACTCTTTGCCCGCTTAGGAAGTCTCTCAGGATGGTTGCTCTCATCCGATCATGCTCAGGTTTCTTGACTCAATCCCCCTGGAGTGTGGCATCTCCCACTGTGGTCCAGCATCACATAGGGATGCTTAGTACCCTCCTCTCCATCTCCATTCACCGTCCTGAGGATTTGCTCCAGGCTGCTTCTACTTTCTGGTCCTTGCCTCTCCGTTTCTCTGCTTGCCATGCCCTTTAGCACGGCACACTCCCAAGCTGCCTCCTCAGAAAGGGGGCACGGTGGTGCTGAAAATATCCTGAATCTATATTTCCTACCTCATTAGCAACTTGGCTGGTTCTAGAATCCTACACAGGATTTTTCCCCTTCAGAACACTAAGGCGCTTACCACTGCTCCCTAGCTCGCACATAAAAAAAATCCAAAGCAGTTCTTACACCTAATCTCTTAGATGTGATTTCCTCCCTGCCAGTGCTCTGATATCTCACAATTATTTGTCTTGGTGTTAGACTATTTTTATCCTCTGTGCTGGCTTTGGGATGGGTTCTTTCAATCTGTGCTCTCCTGTCCATCTGGGAATTTTCTATGACATACTTTAATGATTTTTCTCTTTTTCCTTTCTGTTATTTGAGTATTGGATTTCGGGTCCTCTTATTTATTTACCTCTTTTGTTTTATGATGGTCATGGTTTCCTCAACGTTATCTGCCAATCCTACTGAGTTACTCACTTCTGCTTTTTTTTTTCAGAGAGAGAGAATTGTCCAAGAACAGAATGGTAGTACCAAACCAGATATTGCCCATCCACAGAATGAAGTGTCCAAATAGCCTCTGAGCCCAGTCCCTCTGGGTGTCACTCCTGGGGCTCTGGATTGCTGAGCCAGTAAGGTGTCAGTGATAAAGGCACTGGGTTATTCATAAGGGTGAGCTTCAAATGACCAGAGATTTTTTCAGACAGAGGGATTAGGGCTGCCAACAGGAGGGGTCCAAAGCACAGGGACTACTAAAAGGTATGCTATCTCAGCTCCCCTGTGTCACTGTGTGAGAGAAAGCTCTCTGAGACCAGTTATCTCTGAGCCAGCCAGCCATCAAGGCGACTGTAGCCAGAAACTGGCTCAGCTACAGCTTGGGCTGCAAAGCGCCCAAGCTGAGTGAGCGCTGTCAGTGCATTGGTACAACGTATGTCTGAGAGGCTGGGGCCTTAGACGCATGCACACCCAGGTAAGGCAGCAACACATCCCAGCAGCTTAGACCTCAGACCTGGGTCCTACTTCTTAGTTTGAGGTTTCGTCTAAGGTCTGCACCTGGACCCCAAGAGGCTCTGAGTCTTGGCTATCTGGATCCTCACTGCTGCCCTTGCGGGAGTGCAAATGTACCTTGTTCAGAGTTCCACGGGATTTCTCTGTCCATTTAGTTCCCAAGTCTGTTACTGATCATGATTAGGAAAACTTTAGCCATAGGCTGAAATGATCAGGACACTGATTCATCTGCGATTTCTTCTTCCAAGATGACTCTTCCTGTATATAGTTAAATGTATCAGTTCTGTTGTTCTCAAGAACCCTGGCTAACACACATTTCTGTGGCTGTGTGGGGCCTACATCATTTCATCTTTATATTCTTCGCCCCAGGGCCTGGAACATACTCATGGCTGAGCGAATGATGACCCCCAAATGATAGTTTGAAGGAGCTGGAACACCTCATGAGATCCATAGGAAATGAGGGGTGAAGATGGAGGAGAAAAACTCTTCCCAGCATTCCAGTGTCAAAGCCTAGGATTGTCTTAAAAGCAAAGAGAGAAAATTCTTTCTTTGGGAATGTGTGCAGCGAATCTCTCTGGACAGGCGACAAGGCCTTAGTGGTAGGAGGACCCGAGGCATTTCAAACGTGCTTGGGACTGCGGTGCTGGACACTCGGGGGCAGCTCCTGTGTGCGTTGGTGCTTGGTGAATGGACAGGTCGGACCTCTGTCCCCAGCAAGAGGGCTATTTTTTTTTTTTTTTTACAATTTTTTACAATTTTTTTTTTTTTTTTATTACAAACACCAGTCTATGAGCCTGGACAGGAGAAGGGCCGCAGGCAAATGTGTGTCCAGTGACAAATGTCATCTTCTTAAAGAAGGTTTTCCGTCAGCAGTGCTGGACACAGACGTCTGAGTCTTGTCACATTACTTCCCAAGGGGCCTTGGAGTCAGCAAAAATGGATAAACCAAAGGAATGGGCCCTCATTTGTCATGAAGATGAATAATCCATGGGAAGCCTGAGGCACTGTTAGGATTTCTATTCTAAGCATTACACACACACACACACACACACACACACACACACACACACACACACACATTGCACTGTAGCAATTCACCTTACGGTGTTGCTCAGCAAGAAAACAAGGAGTCATTTTCGTAGGTGCAAACCCTGCCAGACCTCAGCAGAGGGAGCCACCTGTCATGGCAAGCACTGTTGTGGACAGTGGAACCCCAATAGTTCGATCTCAGGGGTTTTTATTGACACAGGTGCTCCTCAGATGTTCTACTGATAGCACGTGCAGATCATAAGCAATCAAGCATCACCCTCAGAACTCCAACACCCGCAGACAACGCCAAAGAAAATAATCTTAAAAAAAAATTACAAAATGCCAAGACCTAGGCAGCCCTTCCCCCAACAATGCACACAACAACCGTTTTAAAGATAACTAGAAATAAACTATTGCAACACCCCACAATGTTGCCTCCTCTCTTTTTGATCAGGTTGTAGCTCACCACACAAATCCTCTCTGAGTGTTGGTGGAGTGGAGGAGGCACAGCTGTGGAGGCGGGGGTTTTCCTCGAGGGCGGAAAAGACAAGAGCAGAGGACAGAATTAAGTCACCTAGGTACTGGTCGCCGCTCTCTTAAGCACATCCTCACGGGGCAAGAAAACTGACGCTGTCCTTCCCACTGTGAAAACGTGGAGACAGCGCAGAGGTTCAAATGACTTTCTCAGAGTCTGTCTGACCTGAGCTTTTCTGTCTTCCTTTCTCCTGTGTCTGCTAGCTTTGTGCCAAAAGCAGGCACGAACCCAGCCTGCCTGCACAGCACAAGTATCTTGGCTTAACGTCCTGAAGTCCGAAGTCCAAGATCAAGGATGACTGGGTTGGTTCCTTCTGAAGTCTGACTCCCTGAAGCCACCTCCCCTGCGTCCTTGCAGTCTTCCCCGTGAGTTCCTGAAGGCCCCTGGTGTTGCTTTGGACATCCATCCATATTTCTTCTTCCTTTGTGTGTGTGGTCCTGGGGGTCGATACATTTCCTCTTCCTGTGATATCAGGAAGTTGTCGAGTTAGGCTGCGTGCTGACGGGCCGCCTTCTTAATTACTTCTCCCGTCTCCAAATGCAGCTACATTCTAGGGTCCAGTAGTTGGAAGCCTCAACATATGGACTTGGGTGGGGGTAGACAAAATGACTTCTCCTAAGATCCAGTTTGCATTTATTCCCTGCAACAGTCTTTTACTCAGCCTTTAAATGTAAACACTTTGTATTTCAAACCCAGACACTTCATGATGTCAACCTGCCCCAGGCAACTGAGACAGGCCAGTGAATCTGCAGTTAAGAAGGTAGAAGAGAACAGAGATACACGCTGGGCCATTTCTGTCCAGGCTTGATCAAGATGGAACAAGGGGCCCTCAATCTCTGGCTCTGAAGCCTGTCCAGCCCCAGGGCTTACTCACAGTCTCCAGGCCCTTGTGGAATCAGCGTATTAGAAGGTTTGGGCATGCACATGCCTTTCTTCTTTATCTTCTGGGGGGGGTGGTATCACAGAAAGTCAGATGGTCTGAACTGGACTTTTACTGGTGAAACTTCAAGGTAGCTGGCAAAAATATGTCCATCAATGATCTGGCTGAAGCTTCCTGTTCCTAGCCACAAGTCATCTTGGGTAGGTGGACTGGTGCCTACTTAGCTCTCCATACTGATCCTCTACCCACTGCAAGTAAGAAGTGAGATGTCTCATTCCCATGATGAGATCTAGCGTATTCAGCACCCTCAAGTCCTTGCGGCCTTGAGCAGGTTGTTCCCTCTGTACAGAACGCCTCTTCTGTTGACCTTCAGAGTGGGGCAAGAATTAGTTTGAGAAATCTTTAAGAAGTTGCCTGATCATACCCAGAAGGTCGAGCGACGACTAATTAGAATTCAGGTTCACTTATAGGCAACAGAGAGCCTCATTCTAGTGCTATCATCCAAAGCAGACATCTCAGTAACTTCAAGGGATTGGTTCCCTTGGGTATTAGAATTGATGGGTTCTGAAGTCCCTTTATAAAATTGGTGGTGTTTTTGCACTTCACCTAAGCAAATGGTCTTGTATATTAGATCGTCTCTACATGATATGTAACACGCACTCATGAAAACACTGTAGGTAGTCGTTATACTTTATTGAGAAATAATGGCAGGAAAATTGTTTTTTCTTTTCAAATATTTTGGATGCCCAGATGGCTGAACCTGCAGATGTAGAACTCGTGGGTGTGGAGGGCTGGCTGTGGCTCTCTTCCTTCTTCAGGGAAGTCTGAGCTAGGAAGTGGCTGTGGTGGAGGCTGTGCCTGGTGCCCCGGCTCCTTCCCTGTTGCTCTGTCATCCTTAGCGCGCCATTCCTGTTCCTAGGATTCAGGCTAG
The DNA here is from genome assembly GCA_026225945.1 of Cricetomys ansorgei. Lineage (NCBI taxonomy): Eukaryota > Metazoa > Chordata > Mammalia > Rodentia > Nesomyidae > Cricetomys > Cricetomys ansorgei. Next base: position 2,534,291 of record JAMJFZ010004039.1, read on the forward strand.
AGCTTACTATCGGATCCAGCGATCCAGCCACTGGGGAGTGGGAGAAAGAAGCGAGACAGCAGCTTGACAATTGTGCAAATTCCTTTAGTTTGCTTCCCAGGAGTCAGGATTACCCACAAGACCCCTGCTAGCTGCAAGAGAGGGAAATCGTGGGTACCTGAGCAGGGAGGGCTCACTAAAGAGATCCGTCATTACCACCGGTTGGCTTCACTCCAGAGATGCAGGGATGGTTGGTTATAAGTAAACGAATAACTGTTATCCAGCACACTGATTCAAGTCACGTGATCATCTCATTTGCTACAGAACAATGTCAGAATTGTTAAGGTTTGGGGGACTTGTTTCTAATGAACTAAACCCATCCCCGTGTGAGGAGATGGTTATAAGGCTTTGAGGATTATAGGTAGAATTTCATGTTGAAAGAGATGTGTTTAGGTGTCAAGTTGGCAAAGGGGCGCACGTGTGATGGCTAATATTTGCTGTCAGGTTGGCTGGATTTGGAATCACCTTGTAGACACATTTCCGAGCGTATCCGTCGGGGAGATTTAACTGAGACTGGAAGGCCCACCCTGAATGCGAGCAGTACCTCCCAGTCCCGGTACCTTCTTCAGTCCCAGGCTGCAGAAAGTGGGGAAATGAAGAAGCCAGTTGAGGAGCACCACCTGGCAGATAAAATGTGGCGATCCTCCTCACGCTGCCGCCGCCATGTCTTCTCGCCATACTGTGAGCCGGAACAAACCTTCCTTAAATTGCTCTTGTTGGGCATTTTGTCACAGCGAGAAACACAATAATTATAAGATATAACATTTTTATGCTAGATTTTTAAGGGATAGAAAGGTAGGAATGGGGGAGGGAGTAGGGAGGGAGACAGAAGGGGGGATATCTTTCTTTTAAGAGCACCAATTTCATCCCGAGACCTTCACTCTCATGACCCATTCACATTCCATCCATCAGGTTAGGGCTTCAACAAATGAACTTAGGGAGCAACGGAACAGAAATACGAGGTTCCTGATAACGGGGTGGTCAGGTGTTGCAAGCCGAATGGCTCTGGCCTTGACCTGACTTGGTTGATGGGGAATGAAGAGATGAGAGAGAAGTTGGAATCGGGTGGACCGTGTGCTCTGATGGAGAAGCACCAGCAGACTGGACACTCAGCGCATTTACTATATTCAGCTGAACGGGAAGGCAAGCTAGCTAATCAAGGTAGGGAAAGGCTTGCTGTGCCCCTGAGCCTGTCCTAGGGAAGGAGAGTCTTGCCTTTCCCACAGGTGTGGGGAATCGGGGACCTTGGCATGTGTCTTAGTCGGTGTTCTAACGCTGTGAAGAGACACCATAACCAAGACAACTCTTCTAAGGGAAAGCATTTAGCTGGGGCTTCTTTACAGTTTCAGAGGCTTAGTCTATTACCATCATGGTAGAGAGCGTGGCAGCAGGCCGGCAAGGTGCTGGAGGAATAGCTGAGAGCTATATCCTGACCCGCAAGCAGGGGACCTGGTGTGGGTTTTGAAAACCTCAAATCCCGCCCCCAGTGACATACTTCCTCCAACAAGGCCACACATAGTAATCCTTCTAATCCTTTCAAAGGGTTCTATTCTCTGATGACTAAGCGTGTAAACAAATATATGATCTTATGGGGCTATTCTTAGTCAAACCTCCACAACAAAGATGTGTGCCCAGCAACAACACACGCAGGACATCATCTGCTCGCCACAGTCAGGGGAGGCCCTCTCTGTGGAGACGTCACTTGAGTTGAAACCTGAACGCTGAATTTTCCAGTTAAAGAGTTAGAGTAGGTCAGAGGAGGTGGAAGCCCCTCGCCTCTCCCATGAGTGATGTAAGGTGGTAGAGCAGGAGAAAAGGCCGTCAACCCAAGGAGAACGGTCGAGGCAGAGGCCCGGCGTATGGGAATGGCTGCCAGCAGAGCACGGTGGGCGGTGGAGGCTGGCTGTGGGGTGACCATGTTGCAGCAGAGAGACACGCAGAAAGATCAAAGCTGAGGGAGGGGGGCTCAGTACATGCTCAGCTGCGTTCCTAAGAGCCAGACGAGGCTGCTGTCTTGTCCCGGGACTGCATGGGGCAGGTGTTGACGTTAATTATTCACAAGTTACGATCACACCGTTCATAGCGACGTGAGAAGAAAAACCCTGCTTTCTGAGGCCTGGCCATAGCCTCAGAAGCAGGATAGAGTTCTCCAGCTCACAGCTGACTCTCGGGCTCCAGGATGCCCAGCTGCCTCCCGTCTATCGGCCCAGGCACTTGCCAGCCCCTTACCCGGAGCTATGTTGAGGCCAATTCCCTACTTTCTACTCTCCGGGCCTGGGCTGGGCTGTCCAGGGAGGCTCCTCTGAGTACTCACGCTCTCATGGTGTCCCGGGCAGGTGTTTCTGTATCTTTTTTACACCGCTTACAATTTGTGATAGTTTCATCTGTGTGTTTTGTATCCCTTCCTTGAACATGTTGCAAGCCTCCTGAGGTCAATGCTGCGTTTCTATCTCATTGCTCTTTGAATCCTTACATGTGACCGAGCATCTGGCACACTGTATGCACGAACTAGACATTCGCTGAAATGAAATGGAACAAGAGGAGCTAGGGACCCGCGGTGGTTTGAGTGAAAATGGCCCACATTGGCTCATAGGGAGTGGCGCTGTCAGGAGCTGTGGCCTTGTTGGAGGGAGGGTGTCACTGGAGGAGGGCTTTGAAGTTCCTGATGCTCAAGCCAGGCTTAGTGTGACTCTCTGCTGCCTGCCGACCCAGATGTAGAACTCCCAGCTACTTGCCCAGCACCGTGTCTGCCCCTGCGTGCTGCCGTGCTTCCCGCCATGACGACAATGGACTAAACGTGGGAACTGTAAGCCAGCCCCAATTAAATGTTTTCCTTTGTACAAACTGCTGTGGTCATGGTGTCTCTCCACATAGCTGGCTTTTATTCCCCTCTCATTTTTGTGAGATAGTGTAGTCCTGTGTAGTCGTTCCTGGCTTACTTGGACCTTAGAGTATAAACCAGGCTGGCCTCAAACTCACAGAGATCTATCTGCCTCTGCCTCCTGAGTGCTGAGATCAAAGCCACGTGCTGCATTGCTGGGCCTAGAACTGGTCTTTTAAGCCCCACGGGAAGCAAATGTGAAATGGTATTTTCCTTTTGTGGTTGTCAGCCTAGCCTTTAATGACTGGACTGTCTCTCCAGTCCAGGATTTTCCCATTGTATAGCTGTGGAGGCTGCGACTTAAGGTTGCAGTGTATGCAGGCAGAGCCGAGTTCCTGTTTATCCAACCCTCTGACTCCAGCAAGACTTTTCCTCTGATCGGCAGGCTCTGCAGGTAATACCATGCACTGTGAGCAGGCAGCACATGTGTCCCAAGGGGTGTGCACAACCTCTCTCCTGCTTCTCCTCTCTTTTTATTTTAAAAATCAGCTTCTTTGTTTCAATAGCTGAATCCAGTCTTGACCCTGTGGTCCTGTTCCTCATGGACTGGAAAATACTGGTTTCCTAACAGAGGTAGTGTTCACCCTCAGTGAATCTCACTAGCTTTGTGGCCAGAAGAGTTTTGTCAAGGAGAAAAGATGCTGGGAAAATTCAGAGCAATGTGAACATCGCCCCTGACAGTGATGCTGTGCACGTCGCAGACAGATTACAAGTATGTTACAAATGATCCTTTCCCCGGGGGGCAGGGCATCTCTGATGTGCCAATTAATTTTATGTCAAATAAAAATCACTAGCTTGGTGGCAGACCCCTGGGATCTTCAGATGCTGCCTGTGCGAACTTAGGTACTCTCAGGCGAGAGATCACACTCTCCCTTGTCAACTGGCTGCTGGCTCCAGTGTTTCTCACACGTCAGCTCCGCATGCCATCTTTAATAAGTCTTCTCTGGAACCCTGTTTGGGAAAGATTTTGCCTTACAGATCCAACTGTGGCCAGTGTTGAAAAAGCACCATGGTTCCCGGGTTTCTGAGAGACGCAGATGTGGAGAAGAGTGAGCACAACGGAGTCTTTGGAGGCAGTGGGAGACTTAAATGACGGTCTCAGCTCGGTGGGAATCCAGATCCTCAAAAGCGTTGTGTGACACAGTAAGCCCCGACTCCACAGCCACATCCCTGTGACAGCATAGCCACAAATAACATCCAGCCGTCCTTTAAAACACATTGACTGAGCTCTGCTCTGGGGGAGCAAAACCTAGGATCCAGTGAGGACATTTTAGGCCACAGTGTGATATCTACATGCATTTCTGTAGATCCACGCCTGTATTAACTCGGGATGAAGTCTAGAGCACCACTCCTTACTATCCGGGTTACACCATGTATTACTGCCCCAATGCCACGCCTTGCAGTCGGTGTCGGGGGAGCTGTGGACCTCCTGCAACAGTTTTCTCGGCACCAGCACCGTTCCAAGTATGTCTGTTGACTTTTAATCTCTTTGAACCTCACAGACAAGTCACACTCTGACTCCTTTGAGGGATGAGAAGGAATGAGGGCTTTCGAAGCCAGTTGCACCTCCTCCTACCACTTGCAAACGCTGTGACCTTGGGCAAATAAATGGAGACCGTAAAAAGTTATGGGATTTTTTCTAAGTATTACCAGTACTATTAATCATGGACACTTACATGCCTCTAGAATTTACCCCATGCCCAGCGCAATTCAAAGATATAAGCACGCATTGACTCATCCTACCATGTAAATCTGTTAAGCGGTTACTATGGTTTTCCCAATTCTATAGATGAGAGAACTGGATGGAGAGCCCGTGAGACACAGCTGTGTTCCCCCCGTTGGTAGATCGTGAGGCAGGATATAAATGGGAATCCCTCTCCGTGACAACCGTGTTATACCGACCACGGGTCATGAAACCGAGTCGAAGATTTCCTGTCTCTAAAATGGGGACCGTTGCTGATATAGTCTGCATAAAACATCTTGTGTAGGTTAGGATGTATGTATAGTAGGCCTGTTAGAGGTGACAGGGAGACACCAGTGCCAGGAGCCTAAGGAACTGTCCTTGTAAAGTCCCTAACCCAGGTAAGGCCAAGCCTGCCTTAGGCCGCCACAGACGATTTCAGGAGCTGTCCATGAAGCAAAAGTAAGAGAGTTTAAGTAAAGAGGATGGATATTTCATGCTTCAAATTTAAATGTGTACAGAGCAGGGTTGGGGGAGAAAATGTGAGAGAAAAGTAATTTAAATGACAGCACACATCTAAAAATATGTGCGTGGGGCTTCACAAGAGAAGCTATGTATGTGATTCTATGATTCACTAAGTTACAGTGCTCAGAGGGCAAAGTTTACAGCAACTCTTAAGTAAGTAAAGTTTAAAACTCAGTAAAAAATGTAAATTGTGTACTTACTCTTCCTTCCTTCCTTCCTTCCTCTCTTTCTCTGTCTCCCCCTCTATCTCTTCCATCCTTCCTCCTCCCTCCCTCCTCTCTCTCTCCCTCTCCTCTTTCTCATTCTCCTTTCTTTCTTTCTTTCTTTCTTTCTTTCTTTCTTTCTTTCTTTCTTTCTTTCTTTCTTTCTTTCTTTCTTTCTTTCTTTCTTTCTTTCTTTCTTTCTTTCTTTCTTTCTTTTCTTCCTAGACATGTAGCCCTGACTGTCTCAGAACCCTCTATGTACTTAGGCTGGCCTTGAACTCTTAGAGATCTGCCTGCCTCTGCCTCCTGAGTGCTGGGATCAAAGGCGTGCGCTGCCACAGCTGGCCTTACTTTTCTTATCTTAAAGAATTGCCTTTGTAAATGGAATTGTAAGGTGCTTTTTTGTGAGGTGCATTGTGTAGATTTAGGGATGAAGGAAGAGCTAAGAGAGTTAAACTTGAGGCCACAGGGGCTTGTAGGTAAGATGGTGGACTGGAAGCTTCCTTTGTGGGACCTAGAACAACTTTAATAAGACAAAAAATAGTTTCTATTGCAAAGTGAGAAAGAGAGGAGAGACTCAGAAATCCAGAGCGGTAGTGACAGGGAAGTGGAGCGAAGGAGGGACTCCTATTTCGGGAAAGAAAGCCGCAGAGGCTAGAGTCCTGAGCTCTGCAGGGAACACTGTACCCATATGGGGGCAAAGACAATGCAGGAAGAGTTGACTCCAAGACAGTGGCCTCAGAGACCTCCACAGACCGCAAAATCCCCTGGAAGTGTCAGAAACTGGAATTCCCAGTCTCCATCCCAGAATCAATAAATCAGAAACTGGAGATGGGGTCTGAGAAGTCCTCCCCAATGCCCTCAAGGTTGTCAGTGTTAAACAAGAAGGGTGGGGTGTCTGCCAGAATCCAGCTAGAAGCTATAGGACAGACTACGGGAAGAGAATGGGTTTCATGTTACCTCTCCCTGGAGCCCCGGCTGCATGTTAGAGTAAAACATCAAGCTCTTAATGACCGAACCACATGCCAGACCAATTAAACCACAACCACTGGGGATGGGCCAAGGAAACATGCATTTTTCTTAAATTTCCCTATGTGGTCGTGCTGTGTGGGCATCGCTGAGAACCACTGTGTCTGGAGGGTTTTGTAGATTAGCAATTCAAAGATTGCTAGAACCCAGTGTAGCTGGAAGTTCTGCCTGATCATCTGACTTCTAGGGTTCACTCTGTTGCTGAAGACAGGGTGATGTTGGTACTGCTCACTGGGGAGAATTAAAATTTTTACCAGGGAGAGATGTGCATTCCATTAATTAAAAACTACGCTCTATAGTCTGTCATAATGCTGAGAACTGAGATCAGGAGTTGAAATCCCTCAGTTCAAGCCCCATGTCTATAATTTCACTGGGGCCTTAGGCACATTGTTCATTCATCTCTGGATTGGTTTACCTGTTTGTAAAACAGAAATAACTGCAACTATCTCAGAGGTGTTTTGTGATGAATAAATGAGTTAATTTGTGGAATGCCAGTACCTGGTAGTTAATGACAGGAGGCTATATTAATTGCTGTCTCTCTCTGTTCATTCAGTTGTGGCTTAAAAGGGATGCGCACTCCCTTCTCCCCAGGAATACGCATCATTCTTGCAAATAAACCATGCGTCTATGACTCCGAAAATACAGCTGTGCGTGTGCTGGCCTTGGATGAAGCAAGCTCAGCTTTGACAGGGAGAGCGATTCCTGGAGCTTGTGGACAAGGATGTGTTGTGGAAATGCTCTGTCAGCAACCATATCGCCAGCGCAAAGGACCACGCATCCATCCGGATGAATGTGGCCGAGCCGACAAGGTTGAAGGAAGGTTTGATGGCCAGTTTACAATCCGTGCTATCTGTGGAGCCACTGGCAGAATGGGTGAGCCAAATGATCCTGTTCCCTGATTGGAAAAGGATGTCCACACACTGAAACATCAAACCCCTGATACTAACAGGAAAGAAGAAGAGAGAGGAGAGAGACCCATGTGTCAGAAGGAGAGACCTCCACACATGCGCCGTAGGACACATGTACCCCCCCCCCACCATACACAACAAAGGATAAAAATGTAACACTGTTTTAAAGTCAGAGTGATCTGAAACAAACCTAAGGTGCAGAGTACAGTCTTAGACAACCAAGAACAAGCCAGACCTACGGCATTAGGCAGAAAGAAATAGTAAAGAACAGTGCTGAAATTAGCAAAGATTGAGAAAGCAAAACACGGGACTCTTCTGCCCCTCCCCCTGGCCCCGCGCCCAGCCCCCAATGTGAAGGCTCCATCCAGAGCCCAGGACCATCTCCCTCCTAAGTCCCTGTCTTGGCTGACCCCCGTCTTCACCACACTATCTTTTCTCCTGACAGCAATGGGAGGAAACAGGTGTATTCCTGGGGTGGAGAGAGAACCCGGATCATGAGAAGTGTGAGTCCCACAGGCAATGGATAGCAGAGCCAAGACTCAGCTCGTGACCTCAGGAGGTCAGCCCTGCTTATGCAGAGCCAGTGCTGTTGCAGCAGCACCGTCCTGATGCCCACGTCTTACGATCAGGTGTCGGGCATTTTCCTCTAGGTCCTTCCTTCTGGGGCTGCCCAGGGGCCCAGACCTGTGGTGGCAGGTGCAGGGAGGCCCATATGGCTCTGACATCGATTCAGGCTAAGGCGGCACGTGAGAGGGACAAATCTTGTTGCAGAAATCACAGGACACTCGTGGAGCAAGGAGAATGTTTAAGACAGAAGCTAGCTGTCAGAATCACAGACCACTAAGCATGGGAGAGGAATCCAGTCCTATACAAATCTGAACTCCCGTTTCTGATCACGTTGTGGCAAAACTGGCACACATATGTCTAATAGTATAAATGGACACAACGCATGTTGAAAAGTTGCAACAAAGACATACATGAAAAAAATACGAGTTAAAGTTACCACTTAGAAATTTTAAAACACGGTCTTATAATATGCTCATATTTATATTTACTAAATAAGACACAATCTCTCTAAAAACAATGAGCTGGAATTACAACCAGGTCTATCTGTTCAGAAGCTGAAATCTGAACCACCTTCCAACTTCTGAAAGATAGTAAAAAAAAAAAACAAAAAAAACCCCAAAAACAGTGGGTGGGTAAGATAGCTCAGTGGGTAAAGGAGCTTGCCGCCAAGCCTGGTGACCTGAGTTCGATCCTTGGAACCCACAGGGTGGAAAATGAGAACCTGCTTCTCATGAGATTTCCTCTGACCTGTACACATGCATCATGGCGCATGCCTCTTCTTTCTCTACACACACGAAATAAGTATACATAAATATATATTTATATGTATATCTATATATCTATGTCCGTATCTATATCTACATCTACATCTATATACATGCCAGCCAAGTGCAGATATGAACCCAGTACATCCAAGCCCTGATACTTGTGGCCCACAGGGCTCATTGACTGTGCTCAAGCAGGGCCCCCAGGCAGGCTAATGCGCGGGGGTGGGGGGATGTCTCCCTTGGCCCATCTCTTCCCAGGACCTGTGCAGACGGCAGCCATTTGTTACAGAAAAGTAATCCTGTCGCTTTCAAAATAAAAACAGATAGCAAAATGCCCGGGATTCATGATGCTGGATTTCAAGCAGAGGAAACAGAAGTTTTGGAATCTGTAGCTCACTTGACAACACCCACACGTCTGGCGGGTTGGAGTCCTGTGAATGAGTGGAGCGGCTGCAGTGATATTTACGCCCCTGGCAGGCAAGCAGACTGGCTTGATGCAGAAGCCCAGGAGAGACCAAGGCCTTGGAGGCGGGGCAGCCATGCTCTCAGAGGCGCTGGCTCTGGAGGCGGGGCAGCCATGCTCCTGGCCCCTCCCACCCCGGGTGTCACTCAGTGTGAGGGCAGGGAAGGCGACCGGCACTGATGCAGAGGCTGTCTAGCACCGAGTTGGAAGTGCATCTCCGCCTTTGAACTTCCGCTGTACGTCTCTGGTGACCTGGGTAGTCACATCACTGATCTGAGCTTCGCTTCCCTTATCTGCAAGCGGAGAGAATAGGGATTTCCACCCGGGTTCAATTAGTGCGTATGTACGGACAGGGATAGGTCCCGATACAGAGTCTGCAAATTAGCTTGCCTGAGCCTTCTCGATGGCGTTGATGTTGGTGTTTCCAGAGAGGTGATAGATGAGGCAAATGCCGATCAGACATCTCTGCTTCGGAGGCTTCAGCTCAGCTCTGGGCTGCTGTCCTGGTCACGATTTACAAGAGTTCAGCTTTGGGGAGATGATGGGAAACGCCATTTCTAATTAAGAAAGCCCTGGACTCTACATGGGACTGAAGCTTCGTATACTCAAGAGCTTTCATTGCTGTTGCAGACAATGGTGAATGGGCCTTTCATCTGCAGAGGACCAGGCTGGGTTTCTCACCTCTCCATGGCCTTGCCCATCCCAGCACAGCATAGGGAGCAGAAGAAACAGAAACCTCTACCAGGGGAGTTCCAGGTTCACTGAAGTGTGGGGCTGAGAGATAAGGGGTACCTCTAAACCTGGGGGCTCTTCACTGTTCATTATTTCAGCCTTTATTTTCCTTATGAGTCCAGAACCTCTGGGAGCCTGTTCAAAGGAACATGCTCATTCCATAAACAAAATCTCCAGATTCCCAATGCTAAGTGAATGGCCTGCCTCTGGGCCTCAGTTTCCCCATTTGTAAAGTAAGCCCATGGACCTAGATTCAACTCTCACTTGCTCTCAGCCTCTGTTTTTCTAGAATCACACAATTCTTTTGTTTCCCCAGCACTTGGCAGCTCATGGCGAATAAACAGGAGGCAGGACACACACACACACACACACACACACACACACCCCTGGAACTGTGGTCTGTTGCACTTGACAGCACTTGGCATGACCGGAGCTCAGGAACCAGGGGCCTACTAATGAGGCTTTGAGAGATGGATGCATACATGCGGCCTGTAGAAGAGGCGGTTATAAACTCGATTACATGATTAAATAGTATTCTGGGTCTGGAGGCTGAGGGGAAGAGGAACAGACTTCAAATTTTGCCAGGGTGTTTGCTGGTGCCATGAAAAAGAAAACATACTAATGCATTTAGAAAGTACGTTTCTGTTCTGAGAACTGTATAATACGTGTATGTAAATATGCACACGCTCCCCTCTCCCTCCCCCCACATCCACACCCCCTACAATCCTCCCATACTAGCATACACCCTCCCATACTAGCATAATCCCTCACACCCACACGCACAGCCCTATACTCCTTACACGCACCCCCACCCCCACCTAACACCCCTACACACACACACACCCCACAGGATCCCCGTATAGTTGTTTTCTTTACAAGACAAATCACAAACTGAAGCTCAGAGAGGTTAAGTGAGCTGCCCAAAGCCACCCAGATAGTTCTTGGAGGAAACACAGCCGAGCTCTGCTGTCTTCTGCTCTCGGTGTACTCATCTGCGAAACGTGGAGCGTCTGATACCATGTGCATAGAGACGTAAGATGAGGTGAGCAAACCGCACCAGAGCACTATGGGGCACGCCTGCCGTGTAGGAAGCAGTGGCAGATGGGTGTCTCCTTCCTTGCTCCTGACAGGGAGTGACTTTCAATCGGTGGAGTCTGCTGCAAGGGAGTTCTATGCTGCTCAGGTAGATTTGCCTGCAGGGAGCTTTGTCATTGCCTAGGGGACGCTGAGATATTTCTTTTAAAGCCAATTCACATAAGGATGGAGGGGAGAGTGGTTTGGTGGCAGAGATGCTGTGAGCCTTGGAGACTTGCCAACAGTTTCCTCTTACGGTGATGGCTTCTGTCTTCACTTTTTTGACTATAGCTGCTCACACAGAGGAACGTGTCCACGCATAGAAAAAGTGTGAAAGCTCCCCTCTAAAATAAATCGTGTGTGTGTGTGTGTGTGTGTATATATATATATATATATATATATATATATATATATATATATATATATATATATACTTATCATCTAAATGAGACTCCCTCGTTAAGAAGCCCATGCCCATGTAAAAACTTGGGTATATAAAACTATCCTCCTCGTGTCCATGTTTAAGTCTATATTAAAACATTTTCTCGACAATCTTGACTGCAACTTAGAATGGCCTGCTTGGAGTTGACTTTTCTTTGTTGGCTTAACTGCATTATCTAATTGAATGAAAAACGAGGACATGACTGTTGTAGAAGTTTATTTTTAGTTATGCATAAAATAATTGTTCTGTGCACTGTTGGGTGAGGGGCTCCCTAGGTCTTGGCATTGTGTATCGCCTGCTGGTGTTGGATTTCTGTGGGGGATGTTTGATTGCTTATGCTCTGCACCTGAGGAGATCTGAATCAATCAAAACACCTGAGCTCAGATGCTCAGGGTTCCCCTGTCCAGGATGGCACCTACCTTAATGGTGGTTCCCTCTGCTGAAGGCTGGCAGGGATTTTACCAATCAATGTGCCTCCTTGTCATCCTTGGTGAGCCAACCCTGTACTACTACACGTGACCACACCTAGGTGTGGCTGAGGAGAAGGTTTTCATTGTAGATATGACGGAGAGAACAGCCAGAGGCATCTTGAGGAGTCCAGGCCGAACACGGCAGCAGAATAGGCTGGGACATGAGAAGAGAGTGAGAGAGAAAGTAAGACACAGAGAGAGGGAGAAAGATGGGGGAGGAGAGAGAGAGACAAGAGAGGGGACCGGGAGAGGGAGAAGAACCAGAGAAGAGCCGAGAGAGCCCAGGGCCGAAATGGCTGGGTTATATAGGGAAAAGAGAAGATGAACAGGAGGTGGAGCCCAGGGCTGGAGAGGTTTAGGGTCAGGGTGGGGGGAACAGAAGTGAGAAGCACAGAGCCAGGACTCACTCTGTAACAGTTACTTGCTGAGAGAGCCTTCCTTCGATATGTTCACAGGCACCTCAGTCAGCCACTTATCCGGGTTTCTTCGGGACCTAACACTAATTTTTCTTCAGTGAATATATATTGTTTAAAATATACTGTTTATATTAGGCTAAGTGGAGATATACACATCTCTTAGAGTTTTCATCACAGACCCAATGGTATCTCTCTAGCCCTTCTTTTTTTTTGGAAAGCATCCCTACAAATCTCCCCCTGCCTTTCCCTTTCCCCTCGCCCTCAGTCCCTTGAGAGAGGCTTCTGCCATTCTCGGGCTTGACTCTAATGACTCCAGATGATGTTGCTAAGCTTGCCGGACTCCTTGTCTCTTGGCTGTAGTTGTCTCAGTGAGGGAAATCTAAGCCTCAGGCCCGTTAGAGCAGAGGCTGCACTTCCCCAGGGCTTCGTGGGGTTTGAGGGAAGGCCAAGCAGAGACAAGGCAGGGCTGCCTCCCCATTGACTTTGACACTCTTCTTCCTCAAACCGAAGTTGGCAAGGCATAGGCTCTGCCACCTTTGCTTGCTCTATGGGCTTGGTATTGGGCAGTTTTTAAAAGGCTGTATGGCGTGGCGATGGTGCTTTGACTTGGCTCAGGGGGAAGAGAAACATTCGGGATTATTCGGTGAATGTATAAATCGAGGCCCGATGACTGCTGTTGTAAATAGAAACACCAGATCCCGTGGCCCTGGGCTCATATGAAAGTGAATGGAACCAGCTGGCATCAAAGATGTGACTTGGTATCTGTGGAGTTAGGGGCTCGCCAGTCCTCTCAGCATCTGCCTTGGGCTCACTCACTGCCTGGCAGAGGAAGGCAAGCTCATACGTATCCAGACACTTTCAATGTCAAATAAGCCCTAAGAAGGTCTGCAGAGGGCTCTGGGGCACTCAGAAGTAGGAGTCTGAGGAGAAGGGGGGAAGGGTTTGACCTCAGCACAAGCTATGTATGTAAGGAAGCATAGGTTAAAATCATCTTTAAAGAAACAAACCTATGCTCCGTGTCTGTGTGCCTGTGGGCTTGGGCAGTGGGACCCAACTTCAGGTCAAACTTCATGCGTGGTCTTGGGCTGGTACGGGCCTGGTGAATGTCCATCATCGGAGTGACTGCTGCCTCCAGGATCCGTGGTGATGCCCAGGATCCATGCTCCTGCCACACCAGCTGGACTTAATTTTTCTTTTCTATTTGTTTGTTTGTTTATTTATTTTTGAGGGCACAGGGGCAGGATGGGGGAACAGGGAGGAATGGGAAGAAGGTGTTATCAAGATACATGGTATGAAACTCAAATTATTGATAAAAGTATTATAAAAAAAGAATCTAGTCTATTTCTTGCACCTTACCTACCCAAAAGAGGATGTATATATTCATACGTTTATTTTAAACCCTACCCTCGTCCAGGAAAAACACTGCTTAGTACATTAACTGGTTTTGAGAATTTTTTAAAAATGAGCTGTTTGATACAGTTAAGATTCACGTTTTCATGCTTTTCCAGCGAGAAACTCCTGAGGACAGGCCTTCAGCTACCAGCAGCTTTCACTGAGAAACCTGCATTTCAGAGGCTAGCAGGGAAGCAAGGAGGTTCTTACAGCTCCCCTGGTTCCTCTGCTTGCTCTGCTCATCGGGAGTGCTCCGCGAGCAGAGGTTAGGCGTGCCTGGGAGCTGTCCTTAGTGCTGAGACGGGCTAGGGAGGATGCGATGGCAGATGGTGTTCTAGGAACAGCTTCCGCCCTGCAGGTTTCAAGGCTAGGGCTGCCCCCTGCAGCTCTGTGAGGTTTCGAGGGTCCGACCCCTGATTCTCATCTCACAGTCAGATGAGGTATCTATGGCCCTATTGGATTGCATGTCCTTGAAGGTGGGGTCTCGGGGAGGAAGATCGCAGAGGGTCTAAATGAAATTGAGCTATTTGGGAAAATTGAAAAATCCTAGTTTTGGGTGAAAAGCCATCTTATAAAGTAGTATACACAGGACAGCTAACGGTTGCACTAAGTGTTTTAAATGTTCAAGAATACTGCGTGCATTGTTGTGCCTAAGGAAAAATCAACATAACATTTATAGCAGTGGTTTCCTGGGGAAGGGAGACGGAACGTACAGAGGGAGTGAGTTAAAGAGAAGGAAGTTTCTAGTCCCAGAAACTTTGTCATGTTGTGTTTTTTTTTTTCTTTCCTTTCCTTTTAATTTTATTTTTGAGGCCTTGGAATGCATCCCAGGCCAGATTACAGGTGTGTGCTACCACTCCCGGCTCTGAAGCCTTCATCAGCATCCACAGCATTTCACTTCCTAAAGCTCAACGACTTTTTATTACCTATGCTTTTTAAATATACAATACATATTTTAAACATAATCTACAAATAAAAGGAAAAAAAAACAAAGATATTTTTGAAGCTGAAAACTCCTTGTCTCCCTTCCTGTCGGTAACTTTGGAGCCTTGGTTTGCATATTCTTACAACGAGGTTAAATAATTGTTCTCATTGAGAGATTGACGGTTGGGTGCCAAGTTATAACCCAATAGGAAGTTTAAATTCTGATGCCATGCTGCCCAGTAGAGACGATCACAGCCAGGACAGAGGTGGCATGCATTTCACATTGGCTAGGAACGAGAACATTGGATATTTTCATTTTATTTTGTATTGTACTGTCAGCTGTAAGTTTCTGGGCCTGTCCACACCAGTGAAAGCAACGCATCCGTGTCCTCGGTGGGCAGTGATGTACAGTGGTTTTGAAGCACTGTCATTGGTTCCAACTCACCTGCCCAGGTCTGTCTATACATTCTCACATGTGAGAGCCATCCACGATTCCTAGTAACAGATCGTTTGTCTGCTTATCTATAGTCTGTATCTAGCAAAGACTCCTCAATCCTGGCACCTTGAAGCACGATAAACAGAAACACAAAAGAGATTGCTAGGAGCGTTGCCTAGGAGCAGTGCATGGTGGGTTTTCTTACATCACTCTTGCCGAATTTCCGTTCACAATGCTCGGCAATAGGGTGCCCCAGGTGCCACACGGCTGTAGTCCCAGCATTGAGGAGGCAGAGGCGGGGGGGATTTTTTTTTATGAGTTCAAGGCCAGTTTGGTCTTCATAGTGAGTTCTATGCCAGGCAGGGCTACAAAGTGTGACCTTGCCTCCAAAACAATTACTGACGACAGTTTTCTGATAGTTATCGATAATATTTTCTGATCATTTACGACTCCTATCTGGGTAGAGAAAAAAAGTCCTCCTGAATTTCTTGAGTGATGGGCGTGGAGTAATTTGCTTTCTTCTCCGTCTTTATGATCGCCAATCCTCTAACCATGGCGATGCTCTTTCAATGTCAGAGGACATGAGTATAGTCTTTCTTCTGGTCTTTGTGTTTTCTTTGTTTCCCCCAAACTGCCTTGTGAGACACCATAAGGCATGCCACAGTAACAAGCAATCACAGAAACAATCGTGTGCTTTATGATAACAAACGTTTATCACTGTCTGTCCCGAGTCAGACATACCCTCCTCTTCAATCTTCACCCTGAGACTCAGTCACTATAAAAAGACCGCTTTCTGGAACACAGTCAGATGTGTACAGAGAGGGCACGGAACAACTCTTGAGCTAATTCTGGAAGAGTCTTCCCAAAATGATTCATCATTTCCTCCTTGCAGGCACTGGCCAAGTCATGAGACTCACTCCTAAACCCAGGAGTGCGGGAGAGGAAGGGAGCGGGGTGAGGCGGGGCCTAGTCTTTAGTTAGAAGACACTCAGTTCCTTTTTCACATCAGGCAGAGCGCTCAGCTCAACTTCTTTCCCTGAGGAAACAGGGCGCCACTTCCCACCTACCCCAGTCTCTGCTTCCAGAATGAAGCCTGGGATCTCACAGGTCTCGGAGTGATCTTCAGAAACACCTAGATCCAGAGGGCAGTGGCTATAGTCTCTCTAGGAAGACTATCTGAGAAGCAAAGAAATCAGCATCTGAGAAGTAGAGCGAGTGAAGGAAAATCAGACAGCCAGGAAGAGGTGTGTGCAGCCAGAGCTAAACCCACTGGGGAAATTGTGGGAGTCAGCAAAGACCCGCGGCTCAGGATATCAAGCGGAGGCACAAAGATCTTGTCTGATTCTCATCAGTTAATAGTTGAAGAACACACTGTGGTTAGTTCCCCAGCACGTCTGACGGTCCTCAGGGAAGACACTCACACGCTTAACTTGGAAGTCTTTAGGTGGGTAGGAGGAGTCGGGGCAAGGAGGTAGAAGTGGAATACAAGTGTCACCATATCATCAATGAGCCCTCAGTACAGGCTTTCTGTTGCTTTCAACCTAAAATGCAGGTCAGAACACATGGGATAATGTTAATAAATGTTTCCCTTTTGAAGGGGAAAGAATATGGGACACACAACAGTCTCTGGTGCGTAACACTTCTGTAGTGACAAGTGGCAGAGACTATGGGAGTCTCTCATCTATCCCTTCTCCCCTCTTAGCTATTTTTCTTAGCTGCAATAAAAAGGGCTGGGAAGAACATGCTCCCCTGGGAGCTGGCTAATTAGGGTACCTCCCACCCCCAAGTAGAAAGCTAAGCATTTTGCAAGTCTTCAACTGTCATGGTCTTTTCTTTTTTAATCTAGTATAGCATTTCTTTTGACATAAACATTTCTCAAAAACCCAGTTGAATCTTCCAATCAGCAACAAATGGTGGTGTCTATAGGTGTCTACCCATAATTCCTTCTGAGATGTGACGTTCTCTTAGAATTTGATTGTGAGTATTTTGAGGGGTTTGGTTTACTAGGTGAGCTGTGTATATCCTCTGAGTCCTTTGGACTAACAGAAAAGATTTACTAAAGTCTATCTTGGTTTTCTATCGCTAGCTTATAAGTTCTCATGATCTTATCAGCTTAAAATACTGCATAATAATTACCCATTTGCCCTATGGATCTGAATTCTGTATATGGTATAGCTGACTTTTCTGCTTACTGTCTCATAGGGAAGTGCAGATATCAGTGGGATCGCATATCCCCTAATGCTCATGATTTCCTTTAAATGTCCTACGGCTCTTGGGAGATCTAATTCTACACAGTATTGAACTGAGGCCTTCCTTGTCTGGATGGTTGTCATCCAAGGATCATCTTACCTCCGAGAGCCTGCCCTTAGGGCCTCACGTGATCGCTTACTTCACCAAAGTCAGCAAAAGAATTTCTCCTTTGAAACCCTCAAATCCCCTTTAAAAGGTACATCTGGGTATAAGATACCATCTAAGAAATCTCTCTTTAAAAAAAGGAATAAAGCCAAAGTCTTCTGATTAAATATCTTAATTAATTTTGCAAAGCTTCTTATTCAAGGAAGTGGTATCTTTCTACCTTTACAGTTTTTTGCTTTCACTCTGGGGAGGGGTGTTGGGGAAATTTATTTCCAGTTATGCTCATGTAACTTTCAAACAATTGTGTTGCAAATTGTTGGGGGAAGGGCTGCCTAGGTCTTGGCAGTCTGCTTCCATCTGCAGGTGTTGGCTTGATGTAAATCCGTGATTCAGGTGTTGGCTTCCTCATGACCTGCACCTGCTCACGACTCTGTGGCAGAGCCACTGTGGTTCCAGTACTTTGCACTCTGAGATCTCCATGTGAGAGCAGTTGCTGTGGAGGAGATTATAGGAGATCTTGTAGCTCCTCACTCACAGTCTCAGGCAACAAAGGGAGAACACTCCCCTTGGGGTTTGAGCTCTCCCACTGTAAATGTGACATAGTTCAGCTGCTAAAGGATTTCAGGATCAGACTAAGCTACAGGTTTCCTTCATTATGCAAATAGACCTTTAGATGAGGGGGCAGAGTTTTTATAACAATAAAAACACCTGAGATCAGATGATCAGGGCTCTGGTGTCCCTGATGGCGTTTGCCATGACAGGCGGTTCCTTCTGCTGAGTTCTGGAAGGTTTTTATCTATGAAGATGCCTCCTTTCTTTTCTTGCTGAGCTCACATAGAAGCTATTGGCTACAGAGGGAATTTCAAAAGCTGCGTGGAAACATACTAACCCAATCAGAAGACCTAATGCTGACTGAACCCAGAGAGCTTGAAAGTGATGGCTGAACTCTTGAGTTGACTCTTCCTACCAGGCTAAGTCTGAATCATTAGCTTTTCTGCTTGGGTTTCAAAAGAATAGCCCTGTAAAATACTTAAGGTCTGGCCTTTTTAGACTCCCTGTCATGCTTTAGGACATGGCTAAAGGATGGCTGGCCTCATCTTTCCTCATCCCTTTCATATAATACTCTATTCTAAAATACTGTATGCTAAAATGCTAAAAATTGCAATTAAGGAATACTCCAGACATTCTTCCTGACGCTCTTATAGCTAAGAGGTGCAAGCTCATTATGGTTTTACTAGATGTATTACCACTGCTTTACAGGGACTCCCATTGTTCAGTCTCCAGGGCAACTTTCCAGCCAGCCTGCCTGCCTTCCTTCCTTCCTTCCTTCCTTCCTTCCTTCCTTCCTTCCTTCCTTCTTTCCTTCCTCCCAGCCTCCTTCCCTCCCTCCATTCCTTTCTTTCTTCTTCCGTGTGTGTGTGTGTGTGTGTGTGTGTGTGTGTGTGTGTGTAAAACCCAGTTGGGTTTAGGCTGAGTGTGCTCTAGTATAACAGGAAACTTCAGATTTTCAGTAGTCACAGTGGTCACTACCAACAAAGTTCATTATCTGCCTTTGCTTCATGCCCCAGAGCAGTTGCAACTTCAGCTTCATGTCCACGATGATGGAGTACATGGTGCCAGTTCTGTATCAGGGAAAGAGGTATAGCCAGTCTCAAGGGACCACACTCTATTGTCAAAATAAGCCAGTGGACATCCCTATGTTCACCAGATAGAAAGACGTATTTCTTCTTCAAGTTTGAGTGGACACAGGGAGAAAAATCAGAGTACTAATGTACCTGGATGTCCTCACTGATCAATCAAAAGCCATTTTCTTCTCGTGGGATCAGGCTTCTAGCCTGCTATCTAGATTCTTCTCTCGAGTCTCTCCAGTGAGTGATTCACTTTTGGAACCTGGGAAGAGAACCAAGAAACGTCATGAAGAGGGTTAGTCTAATCTGTTTGGGCTGGCATTTCTCATCTCTATCCTGCACTGGGGTCTGGGCAGTATTGGCTTTTCTATACTCACTTAAAAATAAGTTTTAGTAATACCTTATATTCTTTATTTTTCTGTTTTATCTACATGTAAGACTTAGATCATTTGGAGATTGCAAGAACCAATGACTTCACTAGAAAGGATCCGAGTCTAACACTTTGCTCTGAAACTAGCGGATATTCCTAAAGTTGGCTAGCCCAAGAGACTGCGAGTGCATGGCCTTTTCCCCTTCCCAGAGTTCAATTCAGCTACAAGCCAGCTTGATCTCTCTGGGTCGTGGGTTTGATTTATCTCACTGTGTGAGGGTTAGAGCATGAATGACACGTTCCATTTGGAGGTATGGAAAGATAACAGCTTGAATATAGAGAAATAAGACACAAAGACAGTATTAGAGGGCAAAAGTCATCCTTAGTTGTTGGTACTAGTTTTCTATGCTATATAACAAACAGTCAGATATCCAGTGTCTTTAGGTAATTACATACACTGGGGGGAATCTAATAATCACTAGTCTGAACCCTTTGCTGAAATTGGGGTGTCAACTGGGGATCATTCTTGTCTGGAGTCATGAATGGGGAAATCAACTTACAGACTCCTTAGGCTTCAGTCAGAATTAGTGTCCTTACAGTGATGAGATGGGAGTCTCTATTTTAAAACAATGCTGCTGTTGACTATCAAGTAGCCGGCGGTTGGTCCTAGATACTTAAAGCCACCAAAGTCCCCAGGAGTTTCATACAGGTTGCCACTACAGCATCCTCTCACAGAACAGCAGTTCAGTAAAAAGCCACCAGAGTCTCTCTAACCTCAGTGTATCAAGACGACATCCTTACACAGTCAAGGAGGTGACATCCCGTGACCACCGTCACTCTGTTGATCAAGACTAAGTCATACCTTCTGCTGTGCTTGAAAAGACGGCGTCGTTTAAGGCTGTGACTTATCGAGGGCATCGTACGAGGCTCTGCCTTATTGAGAGTGTTCTCCTAGCATGGTTCATTGGCTCACAGAGATGGAATGCAGCTGGTGTGCAAGACACGCCTGTTAGAGAACCGAATGAGGAAAGTGGGTACGGTGGAATGAAATCTGGGGGGAATGCCCAAAGCAGGCTTTTCCCCACGTATCTTCCGTGCACTGATCCACAGGGCATGCGTGCTGGTTTAAAGGAGGTGATCAGAATGGACTCCACTGTGGGCAGTTCTAATTCTGTGCCCTTCTCTGATATGATATGCGCCTCTCTCTCAGGACGATTGTGCATGAAATTGAGCAAACAGACCCTGAGCTGGGAAGCCTTGCAGAACGGTGTCCCACAGGGGACAACCCTCCAAATGCCGTGAAGTCAGTGCTGTTACTATAATGAAGATGGTAATTGGACTGGATTTCCATAATTATCCCATCAGCCCTGCCTGTTGAGAGGTGAGAGGCCAAACGCTGGGGGCGACCCAGTTCCTTCTGTCAGCGAATTGTCTCCTCTACGAAAATGAATTTTCTCTTTTCAGGCTTTTCCTAGGAAAGTCGGTTATAATCTGGGATGCCATCTGTCTTTCTGGCCCTGAGCCAAATGATTTCATTAAAAAATGTGGGGTATTTTTTTTTTCTTTTGCTTGAATCCTTCTGAGCTTGTGCCATGGCGGGCAGTGAGGAGCTGGCAGAGAGGAGTGTCTTTAAGGAGAAACAGAAGCAAGGATTTGAGTGCTGTAGCTTGTGTGTGTGTGTGTGTGTGTGGGGTGACTCTAGGGAGCCCCGGGAGGGAGGATGGAAGTATGATGGCAAGGAGAGAAAGTGATATGCTATCCATAGGATTTCTTTGAGTGCCACTGAGCCCGTCTCAGTGGCGACCCCAGAAGCCCACAAAGCTTGCCCCATCGCCGTGTCAATTAAACAGCAGGAGAGAAGGGGTGTTTAGCACCAATTCTCCTCCATGAGTGTTGAGGAGAGTTCTATTGTGGCTATTTCCCATGAGGGCTGGCTGCAGGCTGGCACATGGCTACAGTTGTTATTCCAGACTTAGGGTAAGAGCCTTCAGTGGGTACAGGGACCTGGGTATAGTAGTAGCTCACCAAGGGAGACACCGAGGCATTTTCATAGGTGCAAACCCTGCCAGACGTCAGCAGAGGGAACCATGGCCAGTGCCAACCTGGAGAGTGGAACCTGAGCTCAGGTATTTTACTGATGGCACGTGCAGATCATTAGCAATCAAAGAACCCCCACAGAAACCCAACACCTGCAAGCACTACAGAACGCCCTAGACCTAGACAGCCCCTCACCCAACAGTGCATAAAACAATTTCAAACATGACTAAAAACAAACGTCTCCAGCACGCACATGTCACTGGGATGCGACTGCCCACTGATGGCTAGCCGGTGCCTCCGGCACTCAGCGCCGTAATCCCTGCTGTACACAGGCAGAGGAAGCACCCGTCACAGACCACGCCTTCCCACGCTCACTGCGTCGTTTTGCCAGTGTTAACATTTTTGTACCTCTGACTGGGACAGGTATGGATGCTAGCTTCACTTTCTAGTGTTGAATTCCTCTTGTTCTGATGTGAAGGTAACAAGTGTCCGCCTTGTCCTATTTCCAGAAGGAGGCAGGGTGGTGTCTCCTCTTAATAAATTCGCCAATGGCATGGCCTGAGCCTGGGATGATGTGTTTGAAAGAGTCTTAATTAATAACTCAATTTCTGTCTTTTTTTTTTTTTTTCCTTGAGCCACTTGCGGCAACTTCTGTCTGTCTGGTGGTTTTTCTGTCTCGTTATCTGTGTATAAATTTGCTTCTAACATTTCCTTAAAACTTTTTTAGGTTTTGCATGCTTGTGGAGATGTTTCCTCATGCGTTCCTAAGTTTGGTAACTTCTGTCTGTTTTTTTTTTCAGTCCATCTGAAGATAAACTCACTTATAAAACTACCCCCTCCTCTTCAAAAAACAGAAACCCTATGGATTTGCAGTCCTGTGTGGCGTTTGGCTCACAGGCAACCTGTACTTCTCCTCATGATAGCGCGTAGAGTCCACAGCCCAGGAGAAGCAAGTGCGTGCTGTTTCTGAGTCTGGAATATCCTTGATGTCAGAGTGACAACAGAGGGCTCTGTAGGTGCAGGTGATTGCATTTACGACGACCCCACACCACATCCAGTCGCCTCGCCCCTGAACACAGTCAGATCGAGGATTGCCTTTCAGTGTAAGAATTTCTGTGGGACACAGTTCAGTTTGTAACCGAGTCGTTTCAATTTTCATGAGTTGATATCGTGATTGGGAGGCCAGCCTGATTTTTTTTTTTTAAATATTTTCAGCATTCTGTAAGAAAAAAAAAAAACTTCTTTAGAGAAAAAGAAGCCCTCTTATAAATCAAATACACAGGTAGTAATGACTTATTTCATGTTTATTGTACAATTTCATAGTATAAGAATTTGTTATGTTAAAATAAATCAAGCTGGACAGCAAGGCAACTCCAATGAGTCACAGTTTGAACTAGGGCTCAGAAGTAGCTGTCACGAGTTAATCTCCACATCCTGTTTGCACCCCCTGTTTATTTTAAAGTCTTGAGAATATTTTGACTCATGTTTGGAGGGGGTAGTAAAAATGGAGCAATTATAACCAACTATCATGTGTAGCTTACCACCAGGAAGTATTTGGGAATGATATGCTCCTATACCGTTATGTAAGGGGCTTAGGCGTCTCTGAGCTTCGGTATTTATGGAGGGGGGAGTCACAGAACCAGTCTCTCATAGAGAAAGAAAGAGAATTTCAAGGTTGAATCCACTAGGTCAGTCTGAATATTCATCTACACTGCTTCCCAAAACGATGGTTTGCGAAGGCTCTGGAAGCTGTATCAGATCCGGCAGGAGATGAGTAAGGAGGGGTGCACACGAAACACTTGGAGTTGATTTTTATACATAGTTTTGGGGCAAAAGACTGCTCTTTTCGTTTATTCCTGCATCCAAGGTTAAGTGTGATTACAGCTTCATAAATCTCAAGATAGGGGCAACCGGTTTGATTGACACCTCGGTAATGCCACCAAGCAGCCCTTAACAGCTGAGCTGAGCTACTGGAACTGAGAGACTCAAATACTGATCCATGTCAAAGAGCCAAGACAAAGAGATTTGAAAGACATATAAATCTTGCTGCGGCATTTGGGACACAGGTCCATAAAGATAGTCTTCTACATTTTTTTGCTCTATCGACAATGTAACACAGAGAAAAAGGGACCCTGGCTGCTCAACATCAGCTTGCACCTGCAAGTTTGACTAAGGAGCATCTGAGAAATGTCTCAAGGAAGTACTGAGTGCCCCAAGAGGAGTCGCAGTCCTGAGAGTCGGACCACTTTGTCTGTTTCCTATGATGCTTAACATGAATGAAGAGCTTCAGGACAACCAGTCTTTCTGAGAAGTATTCTGTCATCAGCTCAAACCTCCCCATGTGTGCTGTAGGAAGATGTGTATAGATTACACTATTGTGTATATTGTGTATCGTGCATATATTGTGTATATATGTGTACATGTATACTATTACATAAGGGGCTTAGATGTTTCTGTGCTTTGGTATTTATGGAAGGGAGCATCACAGAACTAGTCTTTCATAGAGGAAGAAAGGGAATTTCAAGATGGAATCCACTGGTCCACTGTAGGAAGAGTGTACAGCACGGCCCCAGGTTGTCTACAGAGGGAACCGGCGATGTGAGTTGTTCTGGGACACTGACATAGAAGGTGATTTGCATGAATGAAGTCTATTCTTGGGTGGCCTCCTAACGATTTGCCATCTCGAACAATTTCTTTCAAAGCTAGAATACCGAGTGACATGTCGAGTGTGCCACCAACTCCGTCATCTTGATGCTGCTCTGAGGAATTACGGTGAAGGCTCCCATGCTGAGGGCAGGGTCAATCTGGGAAGAAGCGGTGTTCAATATTCATTCATAAAATGTGGGTTTTACTAAGGTTGTTAAGACCTAAAGCAAAGTCAGTCCTGCTAAGCTGCCAGAGAAAGACTGTGCTCAGGAAGAGGACATGTCTTCTCGGGCTGCACATGAACCAAATGGACATTTCTAATCTAACTTGTCTTGGGTGCTTCAAGGATCATTGAAGCTTTCCAGATAACTCCAACATGTACCAAGGGCTAAGGATAACTTCCTATCCAGCCCAGTCTTCCGCTATGGAATCCACACAGCACCCCAATCTCAATTGTGCCTTCTCCTGTAGGGAGCCACGTTATTTGTTCTCAAATCATTCCCATGGCCTATCAAGTCCCTCCGTGGCTGGCACGGAGCCACTGCTGCCATATGTCACGCCATGTGGCTGTGTATTTACTCTCCCCCCCCCCCCCCCGTTGCTATCTCTCTGGCTCCTTCCTTTACTCTCTAAAGAAGATGCTTGGCGCGTGGTCTGAATGCCTTGGGGAAAATATGAAGTCCTGATCTCAGCCTAGAGCCACGCCTGGCATTCCACAGCGCGTGGAGACCACGGGAATGTTCTTCTGCTTGTGTTGCAGGGAACAACGGCATCACCCGAAATGAATAAGCAAGGGCCGCGGTTGTGCGCACGCGGCTCGATGCTCTTTAAAACGGTGCCAGATGGCAGACAGGTCATGTGTGGCCTTGGGTCTCCCTACGCCCGCTCCTCACACCTAGTTGTCCAGCAACTGCGTTCTTAACTGAGCTCCGAGAAAAGGCATGTGCTCCTGCCCGTGGGAGACAGAGGCATGTGGGGAAGCATCCCTGCTGTGTTTTGGAGGATGCTGGAGGACACGTGAATGAGGGCGGCAGGAGTGACCGTCACGACGGAAACAGAGGTGGGAAGTCACATTGTGTCTTAGGAACTTCAACGAGGAAGAGGGGTTTGGAGGGTATTAGTGAACAGGTCAGGATGGGCTGGGTCATGCTCCCGCGACAGTCTGCAGGTCTCTGTGGCAACCGTCTCTTTCTATCATGGGTCAGTGGGGGCTCCCCTTTGTGGTGTCTTGACGCAGAATGAATGATGTGCCTCCTACCCCCTGGATTATCCACATCTACTGTGGCAGGGAGTCCGAAAACGAGGAGTTGCTTGGGTTGTATTACCTTCCACTCAGGAGTGACCCGTCACTGCGGTCCACATGTCATTGGCCGGAGCTAGCTGCATGGCAACGCCTCCCCTGAAGTTATAACACTCCCACAGACACAGGGGGAGGGAAACTTGGAATGCTGGGAAAGGAGGCCTTTAATACATCACTAGGGACATTGAATTTGAGCTTCAAGTGGGAGGAGACACGCTGTCAGAATGGAGTTACAAGGAAACCCAGAAGAACACTCTCTACCTTACTTGGAAGAGCCCTTCTCCCTCTTTCTGCTTTTCAGGTACGCCCTTTACAAAGAAGGTACAGTTTTTACCTGCTTTCTGCGTTGGAAGAAATTTATCATGGATGCCTAAGACCACCCCGACACCCAACGTTTACCCTTCAGTTTTGAAGGATGTTTCAGT
>JAMJFZ010004039.1:2562500-2687500 GCA_026225945.1 Cricetomys ansorgei
TCACCGATCAACCCCCTCCATCTACGGAGGTGAGGATCAAGGAAGTTAAGCATGTCCTAAATACCCAGGTTACCTTATCTCGTGCAATGAGAACCTCTGAGATGTGCAAAGGCTAACCTTGGGTCGAATAAGGGATGTGCCTATTCTTGGTGCAATGGAAGCAAGTCCTCAAGGTGCAAAGGCCACATACCCTAAATTGTCTAAAAGGGAGACATGTGGTGGAGATGAACTTCTGTCGCATTGGTTCTGACAACATACAGCTCAACAATCAAAAGGAGGGTTGGATACTACACACCAACCATCGACCTAACGATAGCCCACTGTCTAAGCGTTGCCAACCAGGCTGCAGGGGAATGTCTCACATCAAGGGCAGCAAATGCTGGAATAATCATGGCATTATCTCGCTGTCTTTGTCTATACATTCTACAAAGCACCAAAAGCATATTAATACAGAAGCAATCATAATTCCCATAGTTCCCAGACCAGCCCATTCTTTGAGATACATGGTAGCATCTTTAATCCAACCCCGAGTCCACACGAGTACATCCTCCATTCACAACCTAATTGAGCCAATTGCCATAGTACGATTTTCCCCTATTGCGCTGCGCTGATTGTAGCAAAGAAGCGGGGGAAAACTTGAGCATCATGCATCACTGGCATTGGTATGGGGAGTGTTGTTAGTATTCCCCATCGTTGTTCTGTGCGTATCGGGGGCCACTTTATCAGGATCATCTGGAGAGCCAGTAGCGTTCTCAAGATCCTCATCCTGTTCTTGATCTTCTAAGGGCTGTTTCACCGTTCTCGTCAGACGAGCAGGCACCCAAATGGGGTTTTCTTGGTCCTGAGGAAAAACACAAACAGCTCCCCTGGATCTTATTAAAACTTGATCCGGGCCCTTCCATTGGTTAGACAATACATCTTTCCACTTGACATTTTCTAGTGGAGGTTGTGTAGACATAGCATGTCTATCTGCTGCAGATCTTCCAGCAGCATCCAAATTCAAAAAATTTAGGGTAAATAATATAAGGGAAATGGTACTTTTAGGTCCCATACTGGGGCCGCCTATTCCCCCCCTTTTTTTTTTAAATTTTAGCTGAAGTTTTATTTATTATGTATAATTTGAAATCCAATAATTTTTTCCTGCTTGCTGGACGTTCATTTAACATGCCAGTCAAGGGAGTTGTAGCTGTGGCTGATAACAGGAACATCTAGCCACTGCAATGCTTTATGGGTTTTGTAGTCCACGACAACCTGAAGTTTGGAACTTTTTTCAAACATTAACCATAAACAAACTTCCGAATACAGGTAATAAAACCAAATACCAATTCACTGGAGGACCAGGACCAGTTGGCTGAAATTTTGGTCCAAACTCCTGAACATAGCGAGGCTTGTTATTTAGCAGCCATAGCCAAGCGGCTGCTGAGAGAAAAACTCTAACACAGGCAGTGTAGATTCTGCCCAAGCTTTTTGAGTTGCTTTTTGCAATGATCCATTTTAAAATATTGTCTTCCTTTTGTATCATGAGCTCAGTAGAGGAATTATCAGAAAGCATACAATGAACCGTGAGATCTAGGTAATTTACATATGCATTCTGTAATCTGCTTTCTACCTGAATTAACTCCTTTTCTGTTGCTCTGGTTAAACTTTTTTGACTGCTTAAATCTGAATCACCGTTCAATGCTTGAAATGAATTATTTAACTCTTGAGTAGTTAACCCAATGGTAAGTTCATTAAACCAGATATTAACTTTCTGTGGCTTTTGTACAAAATATTGACATAAGGTGGTACTATCTGAGAATTCTTGGGGAATGACTTTCCATTGATACCTTTTAACAGGCTGAGAATTATTATCAATATCTGCTCTGTCCTGCTTATGGACAATCTTTACAGTCTGTGATTGTTTTTGGTAACATTTTTTAATATCTTTATCAATAGCATCTTGAATCTTACAGGTTGTCTCTGAGATTAAAGGAATGTTAATCTGTACATTCCATTGTTTTAATAGGTCTCTTCCCCATAAACTTATAGCTAGATCTGCCACATATGGTCTTATATTTCCCAGTTCACTTTCTGGTCTTATGCATTTGACACTTGTTATATTCTGTTTTAACTGAGAAAATGTTCCAGTTTCTAAGAACTGAATAGATATCTCTTGAAGAGGCCAGTTTGGATTCCAGGAGTCTTTTGAAATGACTGTTACATTGGCTCCTGTGTCTAACAATCCTTTAATTAAAACTCCATTTGTTTGTAATCTCGACTTAGGACTCTGATCATTTATAGTTGCTTGCCGAAATACCTGTTTTTCAGTACTTTTTAATTCACCTGTTTTCTCAGCTGCAGTGACTCTGTCCTTGATAGCAAGGTCTAGAGCAATGCTGTCTTTAGCTGCAGGTACTAACTGTTTTAATCTCTCTGAGGGTGAGTTAATCCGTTGTTGGTAAGAAATTGTTGGCTCATGTTTTCTGTGATAGGCACTTAAGCCAGACACCCTAGGGTGTTTTCCCCACAGCAAAGAGTTACCTTGAATATCTGTTACAGATCTACACTCATTAGACCAATGTCTGCCTTTTCTACACTTTGGACAGATGTTAGGTGTCTTTCCTGTCTACACTGTCTCTGTATATGTCCTCTCTTTCCACATTTAAAACAGGTAATATTACTATCCTTTAGTGCTGCGAGCACCGCTGCAGCTATGCCTGCATTGGAAAGCGGACCACCAATCTCTCGACAAGCTTTCATCCAGGCATTAAGCCCTTTTCCTTTCCATGGAGTAATAGCATTTTTACATTCTTTGGTACACTGTTCATAAATGAGTTGTTCTATTAAGGGCATTGCTGTATCTGGGTCACCGAAAATCCTTTCTGCAGCTTCCATCATTCTTGCTACAAAATCTGAAAAAGGCTCATTCATGCCTTGTATGATCTTAGTTAGGTTTCCTGATACTTCACCTTTATTAGGAATGCTCTTCCATGCCCTGATAGCGATTCTATTTATTTGTTCGTAAACCTGTACTGGATACGCTGTTTGATTTGCACTCCACTGACCCTGTCCGGTCAGCATGTCATAATTCCAGTGTGGTTGCCCTTGAATTGCATTAGCTCTTGCTTGGGCACCACAAGCATCTTGGAAAATAGATTTCCAGTCCAGATATTGACCCATGGTAAGGCAAGCCTTTACTGTATTATACCAATCTGTAGGAGTCATAGCTAAGTGTGCCAACCTCTCTACTTGTGCCTGTGTGAAAGAGGCATTAATACCATAAGTTCTAACGGACTCTGCAAGATCTTTAAGTTGTTTATGGTCAAGAGGTTGATGATATCTTTGTTGATTATCTTCAAATACTGGAAAAGCTTGAAAAATCTTTCTCCTATCCTTGTCTGTTAAAAAGGAAGTCTTTCCTATTGAAGTTTTTGAGGGTTTATTTCTCTGTTTTTTCTTAGCCTTAGGCAGGTTAAGAAGAGGGGGCGCAGAGGGAGCCGCCGGAGCGTATGGCTCAGGACGGTAACGTTCTTCCTCATAGCGCACAGCTTCCTCTTCTAGTTCTGTTTGTTCCTCTGTATCCAGTTTCTCTTCTGACCCCGAAGTTTCTGAGTCAGAAGAGGAACTACTAGTTTTATCACTGGTTATTTTTAAATTTTCAAATTCTGCTAATATTGGGTATACCCTTTTCCTACTATTTATTTGTTTCTTTTTTTCTTTTTTCTCTTTTTTCTCTTTTTCTACCCTTTTTATATCTTTTTTAGGCCTCTTCCTCTTTTCTGTTTCTGACATGCTGTCTTGATGTTTTGCTAATATTCGCTGTCCTTCCCTTACCCTCTCTTGACATCGCTTATTAACCATACGCCATAATGGCCATCTACCGGCACGGAAACTTCCCTTTTCCTTTTCTCTCTGCAATTCTCCTTCTAGTTTACCCCAAGAAGGGATTGTAAGAGACCCGGTAGTTACTGGGCGATGACAATTTAAACAAAAGCAACAAGCAAGAACAACAATAATCATACTAGCAAAAATGACCGCGCCTAGTGCAGGGTCAATCTCATAAAACAGCATACCTCTCAGAAAGAGTCTGGATCCACTTTCGTCCCCGCGCTCCAGTTCTGAATCCTCCTGAAAACAGGGGTCTCCGCCGGTGCTCGACTGATGGTCAGGTTCCCGGGTTTCGGCACCAAATGTGGACGCCCGCCTCGCCTGCAAGGAAGACGCCGCACACAGGATTCTTCTGGTTTACGCTTTATTGAGGACAGCCATTCAATTAAGTGTTGATAGCGAAGACCCTGATTGCAAAAAGCACCCTGCTTATATAGAGCATAGGGCTACGTGACTGTCAATGATTGGATACTCGTCCAGACCCTCATTAGCATGGAGGGAGGTGGCAAGGACTGCTCTCCTGCGCCTGCGCTGTAACTTGTTTACTCCAAATGTGAGCAATTACTCCAAATGCGAGCAAGAAGAACCTGGAAGCAGGAAACCGGCGCCATCTTATAATGGCGTTTCAACTCGGCTCCCAACACACACACATACACACACACATACACACACACACATACACACACACACATACACACACACACACATACACACACACACATACACACACACACACACACACACACACATACACACACACACACACACACACACACATACACACACACATATACACACACACACACATACACACACACACACATACACACACACACATATACACACACACACATACACACACACACACACACACACACATACACACACACACGGGCAGCCCTGCACAGATGCCTTGAATTGAGACTAGCTGTCTGTTGTTAAGCCCTGTTAATGCACAAACAGCGCCTGGGTAAGGGCTGCTTCAGCGATGAGGACGAGGTGTTGGCCAAAGCAACTGTTTTCTGTGGAACTCGGTTCTTAAAGCGAGGTGCCTTTGAGTCCTCAGCAGGCGACACTCCCAAGGTGAGGAAGGGGGGTGATTCCTGAAGAGACGATCTGGCTGTTAGACCCCAGTATTTCCTACATTGGGCATTTCTTATGGCAAAACGTTAGAACTGCGAGAAGAGGTGGTCTGGATTCCTTTCTAGAACATGATCGTAGAAGAATAGTCACATATCCGACATAACCACCCTAAGACAGGAGGGGCTTATTTCGGCTTACAGTTCACTCCGCCATGGTGGGCGAGGCATGGGGGCACAGGGAGGCTGCAGCATCCGAAATCAGGAAGCAGGGAGCAAATGGCTAGTCATGTGTGCTCACTCTCCTCCCTCCCCGTGTGTGTGTGTGTGTATGTGTGTCTGTGTGTGTGTGTGTGTGCATGTGTGTGTGTGCATGTGTATACGTGTGTGTGTGTGTGTGTGTGTGTGTGTGTGTGTGCGTGCTCATGCACAGATCTGTGCATGCACGTGGAGGTCAGAGGACACCCTGGGGTGTCCTCAAGCATCTGCTACCTTTTGTTTGAGACACGGTCTCTCATTGGTGTGTAACTCCCCCAAGGAGGTTAGAGTTACTGGCCAGCGGGATCCCCCCATCCCAGTCTCCTCAGACCCGGGATTACAAGCACAGGCCACCGTTCTTAGCTTCTTACATGGATTCGGGGGATCCGAACTCAGGTCTTCACCCTGGGAAGACAGGTGCTTTACCACCCAAGCCATCTCTTTGGCCTGTTGTCTCCTTTTTATTCCTCTCAAGACACCACTCCATCAATGATGCTGCCTACATTCAGGGTGGGTCTTCTTCAGTCAAACCTTTCTGGAAGTATCCTTATAGATACACCCACAGGTGTGTTTCCATGGTGATTCTAAACTCTATCCTGTTGACGATGGACATGAACTGCCACACGCTACCTAGTTGATGGTTCAAAGCAATAGAAATGCATTCTCTCGCAGTTTTAGAGGCCACAAGGAACAACCAAGGCGTCAACTGACTGTGTTTTCTCTGCAGGCTCCAGGGAGGGCTAGCTTCTGTTTATGACAGCTCCTCGTGATTGATTGCCAGCCATCCATGGAGCTTCTTGGCTTGTTCTATCAGCCTACCTCTGCCTGAAATCATGTGTCTCCCTGTTTGCCTGTGTGTCCAAACTTCCCTCTTCCAATACCGACACCTGTCACTGGATTCGGCCGCATCTGGATCTACAACATCCCCTTATTAATTTAATTGACATTTAGAGACTCTACTCCCAAGTCAAATCACATTCATGGGTTCTTGATGTCTGGAGTGGAGCACATCTCTTTGGTTCAGTGAGTGCCAACTACCATCTGTGGGCACGTAGTGACTCTTCTGCAGAGGACCATCCAGATCAGGCCTCAGCATCTGCCTCACAGAGGCATCAGGAAAGACGATGCAGCGCTCTCCTGGTGCTGTGATGTAACGGTCTCCCTGACGCTCATCTTTCAATCTCTCGTCATGTTCCAGGTGAGCTTTGCTAAGACTCCACTGAATCGCGAAACTCTGCCGCTCAGAATTCAACGATAGCTTTTAATCTCACACACAATAAATTCATGTTCTGCTGTGTGATATTTGAGGCATAATACAATAATATAATATAATGTAATATAATATTATAATATAATATAACAAATATTCCCACTGAGCTATGTAGTTTGCACCTAAATTTTAAAAATTATTTATGAGTTTCTAGAACATATACCTCATGATCAATAAATGGCAGCTCTCCCCGCCATAGCTTACAAAACACAATTTTTTCCCCCCTATGGTCAAATAGAATTATTAACAACTTTCCCATGAGAAAGTCAGGACAGAGGAGTAATGAGTTAGTCGGTGATGGCCCCGAGACCCACACTCGGATTCCTGGCACCACTGAGAGTCCGCTCTGGTGAGTCAGGTCTGTGGTTTGTGCTTCCAAACTTGTTGTTGTTTATTACTATTATTATTATTATATTATTTTGGAGACAGGGTTTCTCTGTTGTAGCCCTGGTTGTCTGGAACTCACTCTGTAGATCAGCCTGGCCTCGAACTCACAGAGATCCGCCTGCCTCTGCCTCCGGGGTGCTGGGATTAAAGGCGTGCGCCATCACCGCCAGGCGCTTACTTGTATTTAAATGCATCACAGATTCTCATGTCAGTGGTCGATGCAAGCAACCAACAGAGGGGAAAACACATCTTTTATGTTAAGATCAAACAGACAACTCTCAACGAGAAAATAGGTTTCTCACATGAAACCCACTCGCAGTTGAATAAAGACACATCTTGACTCTGACAGTTCTCTCGCTAGTTCTCCCTCCTTACAAGATGGACGCGGGCTAGTAACTGTCCCCTCGATGCAGATCAGACACCCGCTGCTGCACCTGGGAACTGAGTGCGTGTAAGAGCCTATGCCTGCTTCCTCAAGATACAGCGGCCTGAGTCAGAGGTGCTGTACCCCTAGTTACAGAGGTTTCCATGGCAACCCCTTTCTTCCCGAACAGCGCTGCTGTGCGGTGACCTTGAAACAGCACCCATCTGAGAGGGAGCCTCAGCCCAAAGATTTAGCTTCCTTTTAGACATCCTTCCTACATCTTCCTAACATTCTCCAAAGGGGAAGTGAATGATTCCTGAGAGAACCGAAGACACAGCCTTCTAGCTGATCTCCGTGGTCCACCTCGTCCCAAATACCTAATTATCCTGCACTTACCGTATATCTTCGTTTTATGTTGCCTTGGCAGAAGTAGCTATAGACGCTCTGCCCATGGGAAAGAAATGTTTCTGTAAATTCCTTCTAGAAAAATCAGGTCAAGGTCATGAAACTTAGAAACTAGAAAGCATGCATCTAGAAAACTGGAGTGGAGACGGATATGCTCCAGAGTGTGGCGGGCTTCGCCTTTTGCAGATTGCAGGAAGGGGACAGGATGGAGTTGATGTGACTCTTGGGAACTGTCCATTCTTTGCGGAAGCATCGTAGGAAAAAATCTTGGTAGTCGGCTTTGCATGGATAAAGGATTTTCACAAAAATATCTTTTTTTTTTCTTTCAGGGAAATGAATGCTGTTTTCTTGGATGTGTATTTTCTTTGAAGACGGATCCTAAGGCAATAAAAATCTTAGAATTCATCTGTAGCCACCAGCTTCCAACTGGGACAAAAGAAAAGACAGGACTATCAGTTCCCAGGGTTCCTCAGGCGTGTATCAGTGCTGTGGATGAGGGGGAAGGTGATCTTATTTTCAGCAGACCCCGGTCACTCATGGAGACTTTCCATTGCTGTCAACAGAAGACATGCCCCTGGTTGGAACATGCCTGACCGTGACCACTGGAAGATTCCAAGCCGACTGAAAACTGGATCTGAGACTCTCAACTAAACCCACAGTTAGTGACTTTCAGAAACTACCATTTAGATAAATCAAAAAGATATTTTTGAAGTGTAAGATTCCACGAGCATATGAGCATTTGTCACTACTAGCCACCATCGGGAAACTGGAAGGGGTTCAACTTACATTACGTTTAATTAATTTGCTTTGACTTGTCCATATGGTGTTCATACTAGCCCCTAGCGTGCTCCTGGCTAGGGAGTGATCACGCTGTGGGTGGGATGCAGCTGCTTTCTAAGCTCTGGGCCCCATGCTTCGCAACGTTTCTTTTCCTTTTAGCTGCATTTCAGGGTAAATGCAGTCACCACCTACTTTAAGAGCGGATAGACTGAGCTTAGACATGTTTGACAGTTTCCCACAGAAAAGAACAAAGGGGTTGATGTTTGAATTCACCTCAGCCTGCTTTCAGAGACCACAGTGTTGTTAACTGACATTCCCAGAGAAAGCTGCACCTGAGGAGACGGCTCAGGGGAGAAAGCATACACCCTGTGAACGTGACTGCTGGAGTTCGGATTCTTAAAAACCATGCAAAGCCTGGGAAGGAGCAGAGGCCACTTATAATCCCAGCACTAGAGGGGCAGAGACAGAGGCATCCCCAGAGCAAACGAGACAAGCCGGTATTGATGAGCTCTGCATTCAACGAGAAAGTCTGCCTCAATAAAAAAAAAAAGAAAGTGGGTAGCAATTAAGGGAAAAACCCATTATCACTTTGAAATTTCTGCATAAACGCACACAGAGACAGGAGGACAGAGACATGAGGGAGGGAGGGAGGAAAAGAGAGAGAGAGAGAGAGAGGGAGAGAATGTAACAGTTATATTATTAATTCTACAAGGGCAATTGATTAATTGGAACTTTGATGATTGTGAAAGAATTGGAATGTTGCATGTCCAGAATTATCTTGAGGTATCTTAGCTCTCTGAACCGCTGTTTATAACCTAGCTCTGTGTGTGAGCTAACATCCATATGCCTGTAAATAAACTTATTAAACTCCAGTTCACCAAGATGAACTTCAGGGGAGTCGCCTAGTTGGCTGGTTTGTCTTTGATGCCTTATCTTGGGTGAATCGATACTTCTTCATGATGCCTTAGCCAAAACAACACAGCAAATTGCTACTGATCTGGGGGCCCAAGAGTTCACCAAGGATGTGCAGGTAATCTTCATTTTGTATCTATCCACTGCTGTGGAGAAAGGAACTTCCACAATGGGGAAGCCAAGGTTGCCTTTAGGTGCAGACCACGCACAGTGACTGGGAGTCTTGTGTGGAATTACACAAGATTTATTGGTCCTCTACCGATGTGCAGACTATCTGGACCTGAGTAGATGCTAGGGCCGGGTGAGCCTTGACTTCTGGAAGCCTCCGGGAGCATCCACTGGGGTGATCACGTTTAGCATGTGTGCTTTCTTACCATGCAGCAGATGCATGGACCTTGATCTGAGTAATTGAGCGTCTGACTACAGCTGAGCGGGATGAAGATGATGTGTCGTGAGGATGGTGCACTACGAGGGATGCCAGTCTGTGGACCACGCTCTGCAGCAAAGCTGTGGATTAGTGCTGTTGATCAGACCTAAGCAAATACACTGGACGTCAAGCTCAAAGACGTGTCTGGGGATTCGAACAGTTAATTGAAACAACTCCAGAAGTGTGTCTATTTTATCAGCAAGCTCGTGACACGGTTATTACCCATAATGTTTCAGTGTTGTCTCATCAGACTTCACAGGTACCAACTCTAAACCATGAAATGACAAATTGGGCATTTTAATGGGCTGTCTCTCTTGGCAGAGAAAGACATACTGCAACACCAGTTACAGGGGGTGCTTCTTCATGCGAACCCCTGATCTTAAAGGGCTCCCATTCCGGAGGAGGAAATGAAGGGGTACACAAGAGCCCGCAGTATATAACATGTTTGAAAACATAGTTTTGCCTGACAATAATCAAGTAAAGCTTCATGAAACGAATCTTGAGGATT
The DNA here is from genome assembly GCA_026225945.1 of Cricetomys ansorgei. Classification (NCBI taxonomy): domain Eukaryota; kingdom Metazoa; phylum Chordata; class Mammalia; order Rodentia; family Nesomyidae; genus Cricetomys; species Cricetomys ansorgei. The sequence continues at coordinate 2,572,758 of JAMJFZ010004039.1, forward strand.
CCATGGGCTGTTTACAGGAGGAGGAATAGGCTTGGTTTAAAATACCGGTTGCTTTTATTGCTGTTCCTAACGTGTTACAGAGGAGGCTCTTGACTAACACATGACAGCAGGTTTCAACCAAGAAAGTCTTCTTTTTGTAGCTGACAGTTGAGACGTCCGCGGCTGGCACGGCTTTGTCTTAGATCCGTCACTGCCGTCTTCAGATCTTGAGCCTGCATTCTAGCAACGCCTTAGAAAAGCTGTACTACCCCAGGCAAACTGGCCCTCGGTGGCTCAGGGCTTCACACGTGAAACAGAGAACCATTCTTTCCCTGATGTTCCTAACAAAGCCATGAGCTAGATTTTAATTGTTTCAACTTGACTACCTGCATTCTACCAAACCAGTCACCCTAGACAGGGGATGAAGGGTCATTTTAGTCAGGGTTGAGTCAAACAGACACGTATGGAGTCAAGAGTCAAGCCCCCCCCCAGAAAAAACAGGGAGTCGGATGTGGTTTTACACAAGACGCTGGTCTTTTGAGAAACAATATCCACTACATTCTTGATCTCTAACTAAGAAACCCTAGCCACTCTCCATCCTTGTGGCTCTCACTTCGTGGCTGCTCCTAGGACTCCAGCTTGTCATCCCTGTCATTTTCCTCTTCTCAAACTCCGAAAAAGTTGTCCTTGGGTTTTTTTTTTTTTTTTTTTTTTTCGTTTTTTAAAGAGCCTATATCACACACACACACACAAAAGTGGGACTCTTTAGATTTCAAAATTGAGGCTCAAATAAATCTCTAAATGCACAAAAAAGGCTTTTCTACTATGATTGCAGAGTAGAATTTCATGTTCCATAAAAGATCTAAAAATGAAAGCTGAGCTAGATTGCTAGATTTTATAACCTGCCATTTTCAGACAATGGGTAAGCACTAATTATCTCTCCCACAGCCCTTTAAAAGGCAGAGTGTTATTTAAATAATTCTCCCAGAGTTTCAAACACAGAAAGGGTGTGACAGCATCTACTCCAGAAAGTAAGGCCCGCTCCTGATGGTGGTGTTAGGAGGTCTGGAGTCTTAAACCCTGGGCTGGTACCCTTATTTCGTCTCTTCTAGGCCGCGCCATAGAGAACAATAATCCATCTGCGGAGTAACAGTGGGTCTCCCAGAGTCTCTCACAGGAGTTAAAACATTCTGAAGCTGTAAGACTGGGTGGCAACAGTATTAATTTGTCCCAGGGTTAGATAATAGAAAGAAAAGTCCCAGTTTAGAGGAACAAGAACCCAAAATAAGTTAATACATTAAAAGTTGTGAAGTGTGAGGCTGCTTGGCCAGACTTTTTCAATGAGTCAAAGGGTCGAAGTGTCAAAGCAAAGAAATGAAGAACACCCCAGCTCCACGGGGGTGGGGGGGTTCCCCCTGAGAGCTTCAACATGGGAGGAACTTCTCCCTTTGAGTGGAGCAGAGTGGAGCTGTTACACTGTAGCACTGTGGGATGTAGCTGGGGATGCCTGCCATACCTAGAGCTATGTAGTCCCTGGGCTTCCTATCAGGGCTGTGTGGTCCCTGGGCTCCTGACTGCCAGGGCACCTTCTCATTGGGGACACCTTCCCCACCTCAGATCTGTGTGGTTCCTGGGCTCTCGACTGCCCGGGTACCTTCCTCTCAGAGCTGTTAACACTACCATTGGGGACTCCTTCCCCACCTCAGATCTGTGTGGTTCCTGGGCTCTGGACTGCCCGGGTACCTTTCCATCTCCATCTGAGCTGGAAAAAAACACTGTGTGTAGAGAAACGCATAGACAAAATAAAAGCAGAGCGAGGGTTTTAGAGGGGTCCCGTGGCTGAGACAGAGACCCCTCACAGCAGGCGAGTGGCTCCTTCAACTGAGGTGTTTAAACAGTTATGGGTCACCTTTGGCTAGTGTTTAATCAACCCTTTAATTTTTGTTTGTCTGTAATAAAAAAATTCTATCCCTAACAGCACTCCGGGCAGCAGGACAGTGGCACAAAGTCTTAGAGACACAATGCATTAATTCAAGGGGTCCTTCACCCCCCTCTGTCGCGCACTGACGTTCAGTTCTCTCCCCCACTCTCCCCCCACGAGGCTGTCCTTTCTTGATCTTCTTTAACTTCTTTGAGAGCCTTTACTGAAATGGCAAAGAACTCTTTCCTACAGCCTACCTCGCCGCCTCCAGCCTCCCACCCACCTCTTCTCCCTCCTCCTTCTCCACACAGCAAGGATTAAGGAGGCACATTCCTGTCTCCTCACTCTCTTTCCTCCAGATTCAGTGTGATTTGGAACCTTCATCCATCTGGTAAGTGAGAATCAGCCTGAGTCTCTCCTGGGTCAAGGTTCCACCGAGGCCATCATTGCTCTCTGGGGAACTGCCAAGCATCGTCTGTCTCCTTGGGCCCTTCAGCTCTATACTGTCCCAAAAGGAAGTTTCCTTCTCTCTGTCCTGATTCCCTTAATGGGTTCTAGTCCTGGGAAACAAAAGCTCAGAAGGTGAAGAAACAGGTTACCCCTTGTTTGAGATCGCCCTCTCAGTTCTTGCTATGGATTTCAACTGTGCTCTGCAAGTACTAGCCCTGGGTGTCTCAATTAATTAATTCGTTAATTAATTAATTAATTTGTGCGCAAGAGTGTTTTGCCTCCATGTGTGTATGTGCACCATGTGTATGTGTAGACTCAAGGCCAGAAGAGGGCTTCATTTCTTCTGGGACTGGAGTTGCTGATAGTTGTTGGCTGCCGTGTGGGTTCCAGGAACCAAACTCTGGTCCTCTGCAAGAATAGCCACTGTTCTTAGCCACTGAGCCATCAGCCCAGCCCCCTCGAGGTGTTTTTTGGAGCAGCAAAATCCTTTTCAGCTTTTGAGTGAGCCTAGCTCTGAGGTGTGGCATCTGAGGAACTCAGTAGCCACCCAAGCCACTCTGAGCCAGTGGCTTTCAGATTCTCATCTTGAGAGCTCAAAGGATGAATTCTCGGACCCCAGAAGGTGAGTTTTATGGAGAAGTATTTTATTATAGTGACCTTAAAAGAGAGAAAAGGAGAGTAAGTTCCCATATTGCATGAGGGGTTTCCTGGGCCACCTCTGACCGTCAGTGGAGGTTAATACGGCTTCATTGGTTGGAGGGTGAGCTGTTCCATGGAGTTCCCAGATGTCAGGGTGTCAGCACTTTTAGTCTTGTCCTCAGTATGGTTTCCAGGAAGGGTGCTCTTTAGGGGAAAAGAGATGCAGGAGGAAAACAAGATCCGTGCCCCTCCCTCTCTGGCAGTTCTGGCCTCTGGCCATAACGGAGCCAGAGACATTTTGACTTAAACATCTCTGGCTTCTCTGGCCTCTGGCAAGGACAAGGCTGCTGTCAGGTACAAAACCATTTCTGGCTTTTAGCCAAGAAACAATCTGGTCCCTTTTATTTTGGAATCTTTTTATCCTTAGCTGCCTAGCCAGTCTCCGCTTTCTGTTCTAATCAGCATTAAATGGAAACGTCTGTAAATGAATTTCTAGAAAGTATATTTCTCTGATGTGTTTGCTGGGCCTACAATGGCAGCAGCTGATTCTGTGTTCGCAAAAGCCAAGGGGAGGGTGAGCCTCACCGACTTACGTGATAGAGATTGGTCAGTACCGATGAGGAGACACCATGGTTGCAGGGAGCGCGGCGTGCATCTTGCGGGTTCTTAGTCTGACAGGTACGAAATTGAAAAGCGGACTCAGAAGGAAACTTGAGGACAATTTTATCCTCCTTAGTACCTTGGAAGGTCAGACAGAGAGTTCAGTTTCTGGCTTGGTGGTACATGATTTCAGGATGGAGAAAGCAGCTCTGGTTCAGCCTGTTGGGCTGAGTACAGGGTCTCCTTCTGAGCCAACAGTCTTCTGTACATTCTGTTTAACAGTGTTTATACGGAGGTGAAGCCAGAGATTCCAGATCAGAAGCCAACAACAGTGCAGCACACAGCATTTGCAGGGCAGGTGATGAGGTCTTCAAAGCATTTTGTAAGGGCGATGAGTCTCCCCTCGGACCATCGCACACACGTTTTGTGCACATGTAAACACTCCTGGACTGGAAAGCCGTGCGTAGAAGGCTCCCGAGTTACCCTGATTTGCAAGTAGAATTCAACCGTTCACCTAATGGCGATGAGGCTGGGCCAATCCCATTCTTGTCTTATGTTGCTAGAACCTCATGAATCTTTAGGAGCATTTTATAGACAAGGAAATGGAAGGCTAGGGGTCAAGCAGTTCGTTTGCATTCACATGGGGACTCAGGGGTGGACTCTAGATACATACCTGTCGGTGTGCTTTCAGAGATGTCCCCCAGGTGCCATGGAGGCAGAAGGAGTGATAATTACAGAGGAGTGAGAGAGTCACCGGTCCATTGTTTTTAATGTCGGTTGCACCGATGCCCAGTGTCACAACAGTTCCCAGAATGCCACCTTTCTTCAGAAGTGATCGGAAAACTACCGCCAGGAAGTTTTCCTCCACGACTTTGTTAGCATCGCTGAACTATGGACACCCTAAGTATTTTTTAAATACTTACTTGTACCAAAGCCTGGAGTAACTGGAATAATGATCTTCGTCATCAATAATTTAACACTATTGCAAACACTCCTGTAATCCTTAAATTGTTCTAGAAGAAAGGATTGTCGCCGGGCGGTGGTGGTGCATGCCTTTAATCCCAGTACTTGGGAGGAGAGGCAGGTGGATCTCTGTGAGTTCATGGCCAGCCTGGTCTACAGAATGAGTTCCAGGACAGGCAGAGTTGCAACAGAGAAACCCTGTCTCAAAAAGAAAAGAAAGAAAGAAAGAAAGAAAAGAAAGAAAGAAAGAAAGAAAGAAAGAAAGAAAGAAAGAAAGAAAAAGAAAGAAAGAAAGGAGAGAGAGAGAGAGAGAGAGAAAGAAAGAAAGGGAGAGAGAGAGAGAGAGAAAGAAAGAAAGAAAGAAAGAAAGAAAGAAAGAAAGAAAAAGAAAGAAAGGATTGTTACTATCGGAGTTAGACAAAGAGGCATCAAGGATTTACTAGCTCTCCTAGGGTGGTGCAGCTAGTAAACATAGCTCAGGGGTTTGATAGGCTAATTTCCTTCACACACTTATATGAGCAACCCCAGCAAAAACAATTACAGCATCTCTGCCCAGTTTTATAGACAGGCAAACCAAAGCCCGGGAGCAGCGAGGGGAAGGGCCCCAAGCTGCAAACCTGTTAAAGAGGCAGAGCGAGAATAGAAAGCTAACCAGTCGCAGTCTGCAGTGGCTGTCTGATTCCAGAACCTTTCTTCCCACTAACGCTCTGCCTTTTGTTCCCCTACATCACTTCTCCCTTTTCACTTTGCTCTTTTGAGCCAACAGTGATGAGTCAGGGTGTGGCTTTGTAACCATCTCTGAGTTCTAACCGTTAGCTTACGTAAGGACACATCATCTCCTCCGGGGGAAGCTGTGTGCTTGCCACCTCCTTGGTGTGTTGATGAGTCACACTCTCTCGGAGACGATTCATTTACCGTCCATGAGGGTCTCACGGTTCACTCCTTTCTTACTGGAGGTGATGGATGTAACAGACGTGGGACAATACAATGTAAATATTCCCTCCTGCCTTCCTCTTCGCTCTCCCTTCTCTCGAGCCTTGCTAACAAACATTAAGTCCTGTATGTCAGGATTTTCTATCAGCCAGGAGAGCTAAGGGTTCAGAAAGTCGTAGCCCTGGACCGGGAGCCAAATCGAGTGAATGCCTCCACTAGAACAGAACAGAAAGGAAGCAGTACTGTGATGGGCCAGAGCCTGTTTCCTGTTTCCTAACGAGCTAGGCTGTCTTTGAGGTCCTGACATGAGATTTAGCTTCACGTAGAGGCACAGAGGCATGCAGAGATAAACAGTTCTGTCCTTAATCAGCATCATCTTCTTAGCTCCAGCCTCCTCCAGCAAGGTGGTCTGACAAGTTGGCAAAACTGTAAGATTTCTTTCTAAGAGACAAGTTCCTTTTCTGGCTGGCGCCAGACTTCAGCCATTTTCCTCTCCCGGCATGGGATTCTTGGGGAAATTCTAACGTGGGGGGACTGTCGTTTCAAGTCCTATAGTGTCTGATAGTGTCTCTTTAGAATATTTGCATTTCTTCCAGGCCAGTTACAGTAACACCTCCTTGGGCCCAGATGCCCAGTCTAGCTTTTGCCAGATGCAATACAAACTTATTAAAGGCGGGGTGGGGAGGGGTTTAAGAGCACTTCTCGACTCTGATCTATTCAAACAGACCACTCTGACTTTAAGTTGTAAGTGGTGTTGATCTGGGTTTTGTCACAAACTCTGAGTATTTCTGCATAACCTAGGAAGTTCCTGCTTCCCTGGGCTACTCCATTTTTTTCTCATAAAGATTTAGATTCTTTGTAGTTGTACACTGCTTCTGTGGCAGCTCAGCAAGGAAGACATAGAGGCATATTCACAGGTGCAAACTCTGCCAGACCTCAGCAGAGGGAACCACCATCACGGCCAACACCATTGTGGACAGCGGAACCCCGAGCGTCTGAGCTCAGGTGTTTTTATTGATTCAGAACTCCTCAGGTGCAGATCATAAGGAATCAAACATCACCACAGAAATCCAACACCTGCAGATGATACAAAACGCCAAGGCCTGTGCATCCCTTTTTCCAACAGTGCACAAAAACAATTATTTTAAACACAACTAAAAATAAACTTCCACAACAATTCTTCAGTAGGGATAGTAAATACTCAACCTATGAGATCACTATGATTAATGAATCAACACTGTTGACAAATACAGAAGTGTTGTTGCTCAGTAGGGGCTCAGAGTCGCGGCTGGTTTTATTACTACTGGCTGAGAATCCCGTCTGAGGAGCTTAGGATCCTAATTGTTTCAGATTTTGAAATACTCAAATAGAATGTAATAAGCTATCTTGTGTATAGAACCTAAATCTAAACAAAAAAAATAATTTATATTTTATGCACACCCTATGCAGAGCAAGAAGTTAACTTTACATTATGCTTTACATTATACTTTTAAAAATAATTTTGTGGGGCTGGAAAGATGGCTCAGTGGTTAAGAGCACTGGATTTGATTCTCAGCACGTAAATGGTGACTTACAAACTGTCTATAACTCCAGTTCCAGAGGATCTGATGTCATGTTCGGGACTCCACAGGTACCAGGCACACAAGTGGCGCACATACATACATGCAGATAAGACACCTGGTCCTGGTGGCTCTATTTGGGGAGGTGATGGAGCCTTTAGGAGGTACAGCCTTGCTGGAGGAAGTACATCATGGGGGAGGGTTTTGGGGATTCCTAGCCTCACCATGCTTCTAGTTTGTTTCCTTGGCACTTCTATGGAGTTGAGGTGTGATTCCCCAGGTTTCTGCTCTTGCTGCCACACCTCCCTGCTGTGATGGACTCTTATTCCCCTGGACCTGTAAGTCAGAACAAAGTCTTTATTCTGTAAAATGCTCTTTGTCATGATGTTTACTACAACAGCATTGTCTCTCTATGTAGAGTTCCTGCCCTTTTATCTTTATCTTAAAGAAATATATCTATATGGGAAGCTCGGGCCGAAACACAGCCTTTGGGGTCCTTCCTTGGCCAGACCAAGTTTATTCTTGCTGCTCTGCAGCCGTGGTGTGCTCTGCCCCCATGGTGACTATCATGCGATGTTCTAGCCATGTGTTTCTTGGTATAACGTTTCTTCTGAGATAGGGATGGCTTCCTGTGTTTCTTCGTGCTCCTCATACCAAGCTCAGTGACAGGCTGGTCAATCAACACATTGGTTCAACCTCCCCATATTTAAATATGTGAGTCAGAGAAAGCATGTGGTAATGGCTGTGGGGGGTGGGGGGTGTTACTGGTCCTTTAGTTTTCTGGTTAGGTTGAGGCCATTGGTAGAAGCTTAGTTATTTGAGTGGGACAGGTTTATTGTTTACTCTTAAAGGAATTTTTTTGGGGGGGGCAGCTTGTCCCTTCTAGCTTGTCTTTCAGAAATGAGGGCTGACATTAGCTAGTTGTTTTATAAAAACCGTATCCCCAAGAGAAGCTGTCATCTATCAATTGCCAGACTTCAAAAAATCTGTTCCCTTGTGCATTTGCTACTTGGCTGGAGAGCATATCCTTACGCCTGTGAGAACAATTTTTTTCTATTCTGGGAAAATATTTGTGGTTTAATATGAGATATTAGTAAGTATAACTCATGAAAATAGCTTCCATGGCCTCTTTCTCAAAACCACAGGAAAAGGATAAGTAAATTCTTTCACGATGATAGAAGGCAAACGTTGATGTCGCCATCTATGTATTCAAAGCTTCGCAAGACGTTCAACTCCCGTTTCCCAAATTTAATAACTTCTTAAGGTTAACCTCCGTGTAGCATTCACAGATTTGAAAGCTCGTGTATTGCGGTTGGCCGATTGCCAATAGAGACAGGATGTCTGAATTATCTATTTTTAGGAAAATACCATAGTGCATTGCTTCCTAAAACAAGTAAATAATATTTATGAGAGAGTTCTAGAATTGTGTACACAAGAAATTCAGCAAGAATAAAAAAAAAAAAAATAAGTAGCTTTTAAAATCTGTGTTACTTGCCCTGGCCCCACAGGTTAGGAATGAGGTGGGCGTGTGTGGTGACGTAGGACCACACAGCTGGCTCTCTTAGGATTTCACCACGCTCTAGGTACACAACTGTTCTTTCTGCTTCTCAAACATATCATGCTCTCTGCCTTTCAGAACATGTGCCTTGGTTGCCCATTCTGCACCCCTGAACTCTTCCTGGGTCCTTCACAAACCTTTCTTAACTCAGGTTTTGGCTCAAACGTTGTCAGGAGGCCTCCTTATCTGAGTGGGAGACATCTCTAACACATTGCTTTCTTTTGCTTTCAACCCAGCATTTATCTCTACTTGACATTTTCTCGGTCCCTCTGTCATTGGCAGTGTCCCCGCTGCTTACATGTCAGCCATTGGGAAGCGGGGACCTGTTTGGCTCGGGTACGACTACAGCACAAAAGGTTGGATTCATGAAGATCTGTGGAGAGATGCAGAGGAGTAACTGTTGAATTGTAGAATAGTGTATCCTTCATGTATCCCATCCTTTCTGAAGTGAGCTTTCATAATCTTAGAATATAGCAAGATTTAAAATTAATTTAGAGGGACGCTCTCAATGACCAAATAATTGAAACTTATACAGATTTATAAATGTACAATGCCATTTTAGTCTGAAAATGTAGGAATATGGCAGCCTCTTAGCTAATGTGAAACAGAAACAGCTCTGCATGAAACGAAAAGACTCTGTATCCCGATTCATCTCCTATGTCAAGCTCGCAGTATTCTTGGAAGGAGTAACCCACCCCGTCTCCTTCCCTCCCATCGCTAAGAAGGATAAGGTCATCTCCCCAACGCTGTGAAGTCCATCATTGGCAGATAAGCAGATCTTTACAGAAGGAGTTAGCTATTAAATCTGAAACTCTAGCTCTGGATGCTGACAATCTCAGTTGGAAGCTCTTCTCCGCCGATGACTATTTTGAAGCCTCATGGCTCTGTCGGGAGCCGAGGGTGATTAGTCCTCAGCTTCATTTGTGTCAATTTCAGGGGAGAAAGCTGACGTCAAGGTGGTAAACAGTATCCCAAGGTCGCCCACTGAGCTACCATTGTGTTTCCTCTGCTGCCAGGACGCTTCTGGGTGGGGACACCCATACCTTCCTGGAGCTGATCTCTATGTAGCGCCCCCTGCATCGCTTACCACTCACGTTGCCTGTATTCTCCGACTCCCGGTAGGGTGAGCGTTAGAGAGACAGGAAGAGCCCCTTGCTGTGTAGCATGTTGGGAAAGTGTAGCCTGAAACCTCAAGCCCCCTTTTATAAGGAGAATATTTGACTGGTTTCATCAAAAAGATATTTTAATGGTCTCACCTTGGAAGCTAAAAAGTCAACCTCATAGAAATAGAGAATGGAAAACCACCCGCCAGAAGCTTAGGCAGGAAGAAGGGAGGGAGAATGGGGAGGGGGCAGACAATGGCTACCAAAATGCATTTAGACAGGGTGAATTAAACTCCAGTGTTCCGTGGCAGTGTGTCTATAGTCTACAGAAGTTTATTAGGTATTGTGTAAAGCATCAAAATAGAGGCGTTTAGAAGTTCCCAACACAAATAAATGGTAAATACTTAAGGAGATGGAATGTTAAAATTATCCCCGACTGAGCATTATACATTTTATAGATGTATAAAATTCCACTCCGAATGTGTAGAATTATTGTCTGTTACAAGCAACAACATTAGCTCACTGTGGCTGGAGAGAAGCTTAGATGCGATACGCGGAGGAAGATTCAGCTGGGAGAAGAGAGAGGAATGGGGCTGAGTGTGGAGAGGGTTAAGCGTCTGTGGAAGACCCCGTGGTCAGAATCTCTGGACAGAGCTGACCGAAGTCCTCTGTATGATGCACAGGCCATCTTTTTCTTTATCTGTTGCCTCTTCAGCCAAATACCCAGCATGCTCTTTTGCTGCGGGGCAATCTCCAAGTCCACAGAAGGGCTTAGCCCTACATAACATTTACTTCTACTTAGAGGATATCCACACATAAGCTGATACAGGATTACAGCCGTCACTGCTAATGTCAGCATGTTCACATGGGAAGCACAATGACTCCCGGGATAAAAGAATTAGGGTTCCTTCCTGTCCTCGAGATCCCACACTGCTGAGTGATCGTAGGATGCTTCTCCCACAAAGAAGTTTAACCTAGGACATTTAAGTTTCCAAAATACTGGCTGAAGTTAGCCTGGATTTTTTTTTCAAGGTCCTTAACAGAGGCTGTGAAAATCTCCACAGACATCTCCATGATGAGACTCTGCGAGAGGAGGCTCCATCTGCCAACATTTTCTTAAAAAAATGATTCCCAGCCCCGAGATGTTTCCTTAAGAAGTCCTGTCATCTCACCGTCTCATAGACAAGCCTGTTGCTCTCAGCCCCACCCCACTTGTTAGTACCTGTCTCTCATGTCAGGCGCTTCACACTGTGGACACCCACAGTGCTTCCAGGCACAGAGTTACCCAGGGGTGGTTGTCACGAATCCACACAAGCTTGACAAATATTTAAAGGCTCACGCCAAGAGAAAAGGAACTCCTTCTCTGAGCTCAGTATTATTTGGGAATAGTCCCCATTGCAACGACATAGATGGTTCAGGACTCCACTGCTCCGCACTACCGCCAGTCACCTCCGTGTGCTTTCCGTCCTCTGCTGAAGGTGAAGCTGGGCTTTCAAAGGCCCGAGGTGGCGAAGCTTTCACTTGGACGAAGAAATGAATGTAGAGGTTTTCCCAGGATTCGGAGTTAATCCTAGGGAATGTGGCAATATGGATTATGAAGTGGGAAACATCCCCTAGAGTGACCGCATGGCCCAACAGTGACACCCAAGCCTCAGCTTCTGTTTTCTAAGGAAAAGCAAACTACCCTTCACATTGCAAGAGAATCTGTAAAATGTGTACCTTTCATCTCTTCTGCACATCAGACACTTTTCTTTGCTCCATCAAGACACTCGGCACAAACAACTTAAGGGGGGGAGTTAGTTATTTTAGCTCATGGTTTCAGAGAACTCATTCCACAATCATTTCATCTGTGGATTCCAGAAAGGCAATGCCTTATGAGACTGCAGGGTGGAGGGTTCTCACCCCAGGTCACTAAGCATCAGAAAGTAAGTAATGGACCAGGTGTAACATCAAAGCCATGTTCCCAGTGACATACTTCTTCCAACTGGGTTCTGCCCCTTCATGTTTCTATGCTCCACAGTAGCATTACCAGCTTGGGGCTGAGCCTCCAACATGTGAGCCGGTGAGAACAGTTCATATTAAAGTCATGATCCTGGGCTGGCTCATCTCCAGATAGAGACAGACACAAGCTGTGTTCTGACTCAGTAATAACAGAGAGCTGTTGCTATTTTTCATGACAAGAGAAAAATTAGTAAACTTCAGGTGGTTCTTCCTAGGGAGGGATTTGCAGAGGGTGGTGTATTATGGGAGCACTGTTTTCTGGGCTGGGAATGACTTGGTCACTGTGCACCCACACAGAAGAGCACTCGCTGCCTGTAGTAAAGACTTCATTGTCCTTGAGATCGTCTCTCCTCTCTGATGATGAAACTCTAGCCCAGAGGCTTCAAGGTTCTCCTAAAAACTGCTGGTCCATCTTTCTTATGGACCAAACCTGTCTGGTGCATATCAAGCCAACCTTGAGTACAGTTTGCTCTTGGCCCCAAACCTACGGCCTTGATTTGCTGACCATTGTGCATATGTCTGTTGAGTTTTGTCAACAGAGAGGACTTCCATTCATCATCCTAAGTGCAGGTGACCATGAAAGACCCCTGCTGCTTCTGTACATTTTCAAAGGGACTTCTACCCTACGGTCCTGAGCAAAGTTGTCCTGAACTCATCATCCCGGGGTGGGGGTGGAGGGCATTGCAGGGTTTTCATATCATATCAGGTCTAAAACAGACCAATTAGAAACTGGCTAACAAGATGCCCCTCAGGGTTTCTCCTATCCAAGGACACTGCAGTTGCTTGTTTCTCTTTAGCTCTGCACACGAGGGCTGTTCCACGACTCTCTCTCCAGACAAAGTCACTGCAGAGGCAGAAAAACAGAGTCAACGCTCTTCTTGCATGTTTCAGATACCAGTCATTAAACGGGAACGGCGTGACGTCTGCTTCCTCTCTTCCACAAACACTCAGGACTAGCCAACAGGGAGCTCTAGAGGCCCGTGCCGTGGCTTGTCTGTTGATGGTGAAACTGAACATATTCTAATTATGGATCAATTTATGAGTCATATCAGAGGAGGCACACGGAGCCTATGATGGGAGTGGCGGTGGCTTACATTCGCTGTGCTGTGTACAAGTTGCTGTCATGTCTGATTCATCACGTACGGGTCTGTCCGCCCTTTGTGTCCATAACTCCTCACATCTGCTACCCCTCCCTGCACTGGACCTGCTGTGGACACTAGGAAATAGCGTTGTTCCGGTATTGCTCCCTCATCCAGTTGGCTCTTGGGTGGATGAAGAACGCATTTTAAGTAAGCTTTGTCAGCACTCAGAAGCGAGGTGCCATTGGCTGGTCATTAAAGTGGCTACGAGAGCAAAAACTGCGGAAACAAAATGATGTGGATGAGACCACGTGTCTGCACGCGAGACCCCAGCTCGGAGGAGTTGGAGCCTTAACACAACAGCTGTGACTCTGTGCGGAGTGACTTCTGGTGCCTTTCATGAAATACCGTCTAGAAAAGTCAGGTGTTAGGTAAGATGTACGCATTCCTGTGTGAGGATGGGTACTTGGTAGGCACACCCAGACCGGGAAAATCCTCTGGTTGGATGGTTAGCCTGCTTGTGCTGCACAACTATGAACTAACTCTGGAAAAGCAACAGTAGGGCTGCATCACCCAGGTACCAGCATCTCCATCTAGCTGGGAATGGCAAGCAGCAGGGGGCGAGGGCTGGCAAAATGGATCACTGAGGAAAGCACCCCTGCGCAAGCCCCACACCCTGAGTTTGAATCCCAGAACCCATGTAAAGGTAGAAAGAGGGAACTGGCCTCATGAAAATATCCTCTGGCCTCCACAGTAAGCCACAGCATGTGCGTGCCCATACCGTACCTCATATGCACACAGGTAAGTAAATAATGTTTTAAAAAGCAGAGGTTGGCCTCAGGCTCTCTTGGCTGTGTGGGGGCCTCTCTACCCCCACAGCCTTTGCAGAAGTTCTGTACGCATGCGCTGTCAGTGGTTGGAATGCACGTGCACCCCCTCCAGCCCCAGTGTACCTATGCGGCCAAGACTTCATTAAGCCTTTTCACCACAGTGATCGTTCATTTTTCTCTTCTCTGCTCCTACAAAACTGGGTGTGTGCCATTCTGATGACGCACACGCACACTGAACCCCCAAGGCAGAACGTAAGACTTAACCGAGAGAGAAGAATCCACACACAGCCACCAACATCCCTATGCCTTTAATTTGGTAATAAAGGTGTGTTGCAACCCCTATATGCTGAACACGCCCCCCCCCATTTGTGAAATGTGAGACAAGTCCTTCCATGAATTTGTGTCCTTAGAGAATGGCTGAGTTAGCGTGGGAGGAAGACATATAAAAGGACGGAGTTAGCGGTTACACGGGTGAAGACAGAAGCCTTCACAAGGTGGAAAGACTGAAGCGGAATATCTGTGGTTGGTTCTCAGTGGGGAGTGGCAGCAACAATTCTGACTTGCGATTTAAAAAATCTTTTTGTGTACTTTTTAACGTTAACGCTTTTCTTTGACAGTTTCATACACGTGTGCAACCCATTGGTTATCCCACTCTCCACCCTCGCTAATCTTCCTCCCCAGCTGTCAACAATCCCCTGAACAGGATTCGATATCCTATTCCTGTCTTTGTGTTTTGTCCTGTGACCCACTGAGTTTAACCAGGACCATCGGTGGGACCACGGGTTTTGAGCTTGGGGGCTCCCCCGTGGATATACAACTGAACCCAGTGACTGCCCACAATCTACCGGCAGCCAGCAGTTCAGTGGGGTGGTAAACGGCCCTGCGACTCCCTTCCCTGATCCAGGCTTAGTAAGATCGTGACTTCAATGGAAGGTCATAGGAACACAGCATTTCACGGCCCTTCTCCCCAGCCTCCGGCTCCTACATTCTTTCCGCCCCTTCTTCCACCATGTTCTTGAGCCTTAGAGGGGTGGTAGAGGAAGGGCATTATGACGTTTCTGGCTTGAACTTCTAAGGTCCCTAGGAATTCACCAGATTCAATCAAAGGTCATTCTAGGCAGAGAGTTTAGAATAGAATATTAAATAGCAAAGCCTTCGTCTTCATCCCCCAGTACAACTTATTCCAAACTGATAAACATGGATTTTTCTTTTTATACTCAAAACATTTAATAAATATTTTTTGTGACCGTTTTTGAAAAGCAAAACTTCCATCTCTGTAGAGAACGAAACAGATGTGACATCGATATTTCTAAAAGGTCCTGAGGGAAGTCAGTTTATGAAGAAAACCAATAGCGTGTCAATAAACAGTGCAGCCTGTGTTGTACCAGTGTGAAGGGAGCAAAGGTCACAGCAGAGATGGAAGCAGCGGAAGGCAGATGGGCTCGGGGTTAGAAAAAGCCCTACAGACCTGACAGGGGAGTTGGTAGGCTGAAAGGATTTTGCCTCCCATTGAGTCACCGAGGAAAACTTTAAAGCAGAGAGAGGGACTGGTGAAAGGCTGAGGAGGAACATAACCGTGTCCAGACAGCAAAAGCAGCAATGTGATTGGGTGCAGGAGGGCACAGAGCGGACGCTGTTCATTAATTGAGGTCACAGAGTCGTTTTTCTGCAGCACCCAGGAACCTGGACTGTAACTCAGATGCAAGGGGAGACTCCTTTGTCTCTTACTGTTCTCCCTAAAGCACAGAGCTGTGCCTTTCACCCGGGCAGAGAAGTCTTGGTTTGTCCCTGCAAGGCTTGTGCAAACTCAAGCAACCCTCTAGAACGGAGATGCCGTCTCTAGATCTGCGCGCGCTTTGTGTCTCTCGGTTGCGGGTGGAAGAGAGGGCTGCAGCTTGATCTGATCGTTTTCAGAAACAATTAAGCATTTTTACTGATCTCCATGGAGACCGCTCTCATGTCAGCACCATTCCTTTCATGCCCTATTTGAAGTTGAACATAATTATTCCTCCTTCAGATTCTCTTTGGGACCTGTTACTTATTTAGGGAAATTAGACTCTTTGGACCAAGCAATAATAAGACTTTCATTTTATTAATTGTTTGAGTTCAAGAACAAAATTGTCATGCAGGCTGGGAGAGGTCATGGAAGGACTGTGATCCCAGGGCGGGGAGGGCTCATGGCAAAGGACTGCGGTCTTAGATTCAAAGAGCAGAGAAGAGCAAATGTTTAAGCCTCTAGCTGTCTTGAGTTCAGATTCTTAGACGCTCATCTGTGGGATCTGGCCAGGTTTTCTATCTCTCTCAGTTCCAGCATCCTCGTGAATAAGCGCAAACTCTAAGACAGTGGCTGGCCCAGGGTGGGCACTGAAACCGTGTTGCCTTTCTCCTTCTCCCTCTTTCCTTTCTTACACTTGCAAACACACACACAAGCACACACACACACACACACACACACACACACACACATACACACACGCCAAAACAAAACAACCCACCACTGTTCTAGCCTTACATATCCTGGGCCACAGCACTCTGCAAACAGTTTAGGGAGTCTGAACAGCTATTCGCTTTCAGTGATTTCACTCTGATTTTTGTATTGTATTTTAATAATGTGTTAATAATTTCATAATACATAGCATCTCGCTTAGTCACTTCACCCTGAGAGCGGGCACTCCGCCTACTTGTAGCCGAGGCGCTGAACGTTAGAGACAGGAAGTGAATTGCCTAACATCATAAATCAGGGCCTTCACTCGCTCTCTCCCCAGGACTCTCTTTATCTTTACTACTAAGGGTCTGGGGACAGGGATGGCATACAAGGCTTGTGAGGTAGCCTGCCATCAAAAGTTCTTTCTTGAACACTCAACGCTCAGGCCTCCCATCTAGAAATAGTCTCTAATGGAGAAGAAGTGTGCTGAACATAAAAGCAAACTGTATGCATCTGCCAAAAATGTCTCCTATTTCTCTTTCTCTAGCCATTTGCATAATTATGTTCGATTATTTTGGTAGAGAGTTGCTTATACATTGCCACAGACATCTTTATTTCACGTGGGTCTATGTGCTTCTGAAGTACTGCTTGCTAAGGATGTTCAGAAGTGGGACTAGGAAAGGTCCCGCCCACCGTCACGCCCGTCACTCACCTCTTTGTTCTTCCCGTCTCCTTCCCCCCCTAAGGAGACCTCAGACGAATGTCCTCAGATGTCTCACTCTCCAACACCACAGTGCTGATGAAATGGATCAAGCAGACTTCAGAGCGTACAAATGAAGGTTTGTGTTTTTGCCCTGGGCTGGCCGAAGCCTCCGTCTGACACATCTGACCTACGGACTGCCTCTCCAGTCCTCCTATCAGCAATCCTAACCCTCAAGGCTTCCAAATCCTTTCTCTCCTAGAGGCGAAGCCAACACAGTGTCTGCCAAGGGAAATCACGAATGATTGACAAGCAGTGTAATATTACAAAGGACTGGAGAAGTATATTGTGTGTCAGACGAACGGGAGCTCAGGCTTCAGCTGCATCAAGCCACTTGACCTTGGCCTGGTCACTTCAATCCTTTAACTCCAGTTTCCTGCCTGGGAAACCGAGACAGAGCCTGTCACAGAGGGCAGAGGGTGAAATACGTATGGAAAATACCGGAACCAAACACAGTCATGCGCCGCCTGATGCAGAGGCATAACGGACCGCGTGTGTGGTGATGGTCGGAAGGGTCGTATGATCTTGTGACACTGTAGCATCTTTGAGTAGCCTCTGTGGTTTTCCGCAGTGTTAAGATCCTCCAGCCACGCATTTATCAAAACATATCCCTCTCATTAAGTGATTAGTCCGTAGCCTACTACAAGGCAAGTTGGAAGACGTTTTCAAAAGGTCACTGGAAAGCTCAAAGGGTTCACGTCTGTGACTGGCACAGAGTGCCGTGTTCTAAGGTGCTGGTCCATGTTGTGTGTTCCTGGAGAGCTAGATTCTTTTTTATGTTTTCAAAGCTTCTTATTTTATTTATTATATGACAGTTTCATACATGTGTACAATGTATTTTGATCATATTCACTCCCCGTTTCTCTCTCTTGTTCCCCTACGTGGATTCCTAAAAGTAGAAACGGACACCCACTCAGTGCCAGGCTAGGCTTCAGGATGCTAATCTCATTTTATTTCCCCATAACCCCCTGCCTGTGGCGATTGCTTTCTACATCCATCAGGGTAAGACAGAATTGGAAAGGGGCTTATCTGACATCACGCCGGATTCTGGCAGCTTTAGCGTGAGTGCTTTCCTCGCCGGCCTCAGAGGTCTTCCTCCTCTCCGGCTTCTGGTACGGGTGGAGGGCCCGGGGTTCCCTGTCACCCTGGATGAGTAGATGCCAGAGGACCAGCTGAGAACACAGGCGGTGGCCCTTGGGAGATCCAGCCCTTCCTTCTCGCCACCACTTGCTGGCTGAGGTTGGTGCTGAGACTGGGGAATGCTGCTCATCTCAGCTCTTCCCCCACATCCTGTCTCAGTGCCCAGACCTCTTCCCTCCCTGAAGCAAAGGAGCAGTACCATCTTGTCTCTTCATTATGCTACATGACAGGCGTCACTTGGTTGTCTGATTTTATCTTTTTAATGACAATTTGCCATAACTTTCTCTCTCTTTTTTTTTTTTTTTTAAAGCTGGAGTCAATAGCCCCTCTGAGAGATTCACCTTGAATTCATCTCCCAGGAACTCAGTCAACCAGCCAGGTACACATCTACCTGCCAGGACACCTCTGCTTCTATCAGAAATTTCCTGTGGCCCAGGCAGGCTCTGTGCCAAAAGTCAGAGATAGAAACGGAGACGGAGCGTCTGTCACATGGGGTTCACTGTCAGTGGCCCCCGGGTCTCGGAGCCAAAAGCTTTCATGCCAGTGGGCTAAAAGATGTTGGAGGAGAGACAATGTCAAGAATGTTATTATTGATCCTTCTTCTAGCTTGGAGGAGAAGTACAAGACAGCATAGCAAATAGAAGAGGACGGCCTGTGATTTTGATGTGCACAAGCCCAGTCCCAGAGGGGAGGACACTGGCTTTTACCACCAGGGTTTCTCTTTGCACATAAAACTAAAGAAAGCGGTTCTTCGCAAGCGAGGCAGACTGGGGACCGCTCAGCTATCCTCCTCCACGTTTTCTTGACCTGTGCCTTTTTCCACGTCTCTCTGTTTAAATCTCCCTGGAAACCACATCAGTTCTGCTGGCCGTGCTAATGACATTCTTGCCCCACCCCCCTTTCTTTTTTTTGCATGCTCACTGACTTAAACCCCGCCCCCCACTTGTTCCACATTGAGACACTCACTCAATGTGGATAATTACAGATGCCCAACGTGGTTCACAAATGACACTTCTCTGCTAATCCAGGGAGGGCGTAGGAGGGCGGGTTAGGGTGGCATTCTTCAGTGGGGAAAGGTAGCTGCAATGCCTTCGGCATATTGTCCTTGAAAGAGAAGAGGGAAAAGGGAAGGGTTGGCTTCTTGTCCTTTCCTTTATGCCTCAGAGGAAACACAACACAAAACTTCAGGCCAAAGGGAATTTGAAGAGAGGCTACCATAGGATATGTGGACTTTTGAGTCAGGCCCGGAGACTCAGCGTGGGGTGATTATAACCACAGAATGCTCTTCCAAGGGTTCAGGAACTTTGGAATGATGGGTAACAGTGGTGGGACGAGACCTGAGATGGCAGCCAGAGCTCCTTCCACTGCTCTGTACAAGGTCGCTCTCCTGGGAACACACGCTGTCAGCCATGGGGACCATCTACAGCTGAAAAGCCAAGACAAACAATGGGAAGAAGATACTGAGCATGGTAACTTTGGGTTGAGAACTTAGGTAGGAAAGATGCAGATATTTTCACTGTTCCGTGGACAAAATTACACATGGAAAACATGCATATGACTGTTTAGCCTGCCTGTGTGTGCACCACGTGCATGTCGTGCCCACGGTCACCAAAAGAGGGCGTATAAGACAATAAACCTGGAAGCCATCCCCTCAGGGAGGCTTTGATGTCTGTCAGTCATCTGGCACCCTAGCTCCCTGGGTTAATGGACACTCTGTTGCTCTCAAAGGTGACACAGTATAAAAGCAACATAATGTTGTGTCTGGAAATGTCTAGAGACATCCAAGCAACCCCAGATTCCAAATCAAATGTGGGTTCAACCCTAGGCTAAGTGGGTGCCATGAGACTGAATGTCAGGTTCCATAATGAGTCTAGAAGTTTCTGCCTTCCAGGCCTCATTGCATGCCCTAGAAAGTATCAGTACAGTTGACTCTGTAATATGCTTGTCTTAACTCCTAACCTATGTTTAAGCTCCTACTCTAATTTTCCTTATTTACACAGACAGATGGGTCATAAAGGTGAGATAAATGTTGAGATTATTTATTGCTAGCTCAGAAACTTTGCTTTCTGGTCCAGTATGTTCATCAGACACCTTTGGTGGGCCTGTCATCCCTCTAGCCAGTGCCACTGACAACTTTTCTAAAGCTGAACTTAGAACCAACATGCAGTGCCCATCTCAGTTGGTGGTCCTACCATCCATCCATCCCTCCATCCATCCATCCATCCACCCATCCACCCATCCATCCATCCATCCATCCATCCATCCATCCATCCATTCACACCTACTTGCCAACCCATCCATCCATGCATGCATCCATCTGTTCTGTCATTCATTAATGTTTCCATCCATGCACCTAGCTGTTTATGTACTTACCCATCCACCCATCCACCCACTCGTCTATGAATCCACGTACCCATTCACACACCCACCCATGTGCCCATCCATGCACCCATCCACCCTCATCCACCATGCATCCCCATCCATCCATGCACCCATCCATCCATCCATGCACCCATCCATGCATGCATCCATCTGTTCTGTCATTCATTAATGTTTCCATCCATGCACCTAGCTGTTTATGTACTTACCCATCCACCCATCCACCCACTCATCTAAGAATCCATGTACCCATCCATGTACCCATCCATGTGTCCACCCATCCCCACCCACCCATCCATCCATCTCCAGACATCCATCCATCCATCCATCCATCCATCCTTTAGTTGTTCAAGTTACACATTTGGGTAAGCACCAATAGTGTGAATGGTAAACTGAGGCTTAGGTTTCAGCGTTGTTCCATTTAATGTAACTTCTCTGAAGTCTCCATAGATCTAACTTGTCTTTAATTGTTTCATTTACGGAACAAACATTGCAATACTGAGTCCGACATTTGAGACACTGAGCAATAAGACATATCACAATTCAGTTTAAATAGGGAAAGATGTGTGTATACAACATAGTGTTTGGGGCTTAGACATGTAATGAATGACTGTTGTCATTACTATTCACACTAATATTAGTGGAATTTATGTGTGTCTGTACAGATGGAGCCATTCAGGTACAAGGGTGTTCACATCCACATACATTGCTCACAAGGGAGGGTAATTATAGCACAGTATAGATGGCGTAAGTCAATCAGTTTGCAAAGGTATTCGCCACCTGTCCCTGGAGGGACTCTCTGCAGGTTCATAATTATGTAAGAGGAATTTTAAAAAATATCATATATACAGTTCAGGTCTTCAGAATGAATTTTTGGGTCCTGTATTTAATACAAACAATAGCGACTGTTTAGTAAATATTTGCTCTGGCTCGCATTGAGTGATTTAGATATGTCAATTACTTAATCTTTGCAATGATATTAAAGATATTTGGAATCTTTTCTGTTCTGGCAAGGCAAAGTGACATTTATAGAGGTCACGGTCCTCGTTGCAGATCACACTGCTTGTGGCCAAGTTGAGGTCTATCTTGAGTCTAATTTCTGGGCCTGGCTTTTGCCCCTAAGCTGTGTCCTCCTGCCACAGATAGCTGATTGCTATTTACAGATACCTCCGCCTTTGGGGCTCTTTTTAATCAGTGCTGTGGTGGTTTTCCAACTCTGTGTCCCCAAGGTCACTACAGTCTCATGTCCATTTCTGATAAGAGCCAGCTGTTGCTAAGTGGTGCATTTTTTTCCAAGTCTGTGGTTTGGCCCTGGAGAATAGACTTCACACCCAAAATGATTCCTGAGTTGTATTTTGTCTCTTGAAGCCACTCATTAGGTTCGCCCCCACAGGCTCTGCCTGGCAGATCTGACCATCATCTGCTAGCTTGGCTAAATACCCTATGCTTGGGGTGCCAGCAGAAGCCAAGGGGGGCAGTGCTGCACCCCGAACTGCAAGATTGTGGCAGCAGGTCTATCCTAGATGCCCACACGTATGTGTTACACATCCTTAACCCTCTGAATGATAAAAGATGGAGAAGACTGCATTTCCCCGAGCTTCTGTCAGGAGACAGGAACATCCTCTATTTTTGTGGGGTGCAGAATCTCCTGGCACCTCTAAGTGGGTGGCCCCATTAGTCTCCTCATTTGCTTATCACATTCTCCACAAATAGACAGCCCTGCTGCACAGCCTTTCGTGAATCTCCTCAGCTCAGCATCAAATGACTAAGCATCCGGGTTACAGGTGAGGAACGTCTGGAAAAAAGACAGCTGCTGGTTGAGAGCGAATTCAAAGAGATGAGCTAGAGCTTGGATTCACGCTTGTGATTCCCACATGGGGTGTGGTGATAATGCACGGTGGCTTTGCATGCCATGGGGTGCAATGATTCTGCATGTTGCATGCCAACACGATGGGTAAAGATGGTAGCAGAAGGGACGGTCGTGTCCAGTGGGAACTGGTGGTGTGTACGTAAAGCGTGAAGCGGAATGTAATCCTGTCCCAAAGGAACAGAAAACTTGAGTTTAATCTACCGTGAAAATATCCCTATGAGAGTGGGAGAAGTAGTCTTTCCCCAGGGAGGAGACCCCTGATTGGTTATCCAGTACCTGCCGATCATCCATGAAATCATATCCATGTAAGCAGCACTAAACAGGCTCAGGGGGTTGAATTTACATATTTATGTGTGTGTATATGTAACAACAACAATTAAAGAAAAAGAAGTCAGGAATTTGAGAGGGAGTGGAGCCGGGCGGTGGTGGTACATGACTTGAATCCCAGAGCTTGGGAGGCAGAGGCAGGAGGATCACTGTGAGTTTCAGGACAGCCAGAGTTACAAAACCTTGTCTCAAAAAACAAACAAACAAAAAAGCTTGCTTGAGAGGGAGTAGGGTGGGGTGTGGACATGGGAAGAGCTAGAGAAGGAAAGGGATGGGGAAATAAGGCAATTATATTTTAAATAAAAAGTAAGTTAAAAAATATCTACATTACCAGAGACCAGGAAAGGCGTGAAAAGGAAGGCAGAGAGAAGATGATCCAGAGGCAAAGGGCGCCGTGTATTTGAGGAGGAACGGTCAGTGCTCTGTAGCTTTATGCGGGCTATGGCGAAAAACAATTGACTGCACATTCTGAAGTGGCTAGTGGAGAAGACTGTGACGCTTTCAGCACAGACGATGCTTATTCCGGGTGATGGATACACCAGGCATCCTGCTCTGGCCACTCCGTTGGACCTGAGCCATGTGTGAGTATCATGCGTCAATTAACAACTTTAAATCAAGGTTTGGCGTGACGGTGTTTAGGGAGTGACTAGTTGTAGCAGTACGCTATAATCCTTTACCCCCTGTTTAGGGAAGGAGAAAGGAAGGATAGAAAGAAAGAAATCTTCACCGCTTTTACAAGTGGCCTTGATGTAGAATGAGAGAAAGGTAGAAATAAGCTTCACAGCCTCTTTTTAGTCTAGCCTAAGCTCAGAGAGGACTAGCTGACAGTGAGTCAGATTAGCGGCTCAGCTCACGGTCTGTAAACGCAACCTCTCCAACCTCTGTTCTTTTAGGAATTAACACACTAACTAATGACAGCAGCCCAAGCGAGGAACCACCAACCAACGCCTACCCTGACTTTTTATACCCTAAGCCAAAAGTTCCCACCCCTGCGGCACCGAATCCACCCCCCAAACAAGCCACAGGTGCCAGAACGACTGCACTTAACCAAATCACAGCCACCTGCATCAAGCATTCCAAACCCAACCCCTAAACAACTACACCACAGCTGGGATGGGAACGCACGCCTAACCAGAAGCCATTTTACGTTTTTACAGAAACCAAAATAACAAAAAATTCTTCCAAGTGTTCCTCTACAATTAGTGGCCCAGCTTGAGCCTGTTGCAGCTGAAGGGGATAAGCCAGCTGGGAGGCTGAGAAAACCAGCAGCCACTTGAGCAGGGAACGGTGCCAAACTGGGGTGAATCCCGCTGTGCGCCCCGAACTGCCGCCAACACTGTCATTCACAAGGGACATTCGCTTAGAGAAGCCTTCTCTGGCTGGTTTCAGCTCAGTGGAAAACTCCTGACACTTGGGATCTGAATGTCACGTACATATTGCCAAGAAGAGAGTTTTAAAAAATGCACACAGGGTACCCAGCATCCCTCCGATGCCAGCTGTGTCAAGGCACATCTAAAAGACCGCTAAAGAGACCCTTGGGCAGTTGACGAATGTCTCTTATAAAATAGCACCTCGTCAAAATGCCCATTAGAAGGCTGAAAACCTGGAAATCAGAGTCACCTTGGGAAGCCTCGGAAATCAGCTCGGACTTGGGGGTTTTGCGTTACCACATTCTCCCTCAATCCAGGTAGGTGGCCTTGTACGCGAATCCAGGAATCTGCAAAGGCGACCTTCCAACAGTGAAGTAAAACCTCAGTGTTCTTTCCATTCACAAGGAAACCGTGCGGAGCAAACGGCTACTGACACTGTGAACGGCTTCCCCGGATGTGCTTATTCGCCAGGACACATCCTCACAAAGACCCAAGTCTCAGGGACGGCCGCGCTACATAACTGGTGTCCTACATAGATTTGAACGATGCTGCGGTGGCTATTCCAGGATCGATATTGTTTACTAGGTCTTGTGGTTAAATTGCCTGCTGGCAGGACTCCATCAGGGGAGCTGCAAAAGCTTTGTCCCGAGCCACTTAACCCCCCTCCACTGTCAGGACCATGGCTTCCAAACTGTATAGTTGGAGCCTCGCTACCAAGTGCATTTGCCGAAGGACCGCAGGAGGCCACTGTTAACACCAGTCCCTTCCTCTTGTGTCAGCAGGGGAGGGAGGCTAGCTGCAAGATGGAAGTCTCCCCTGAACTTTCGCTGACCCCAGCTTCAGTTTCCTTTTTAATGGTATTCGATTTAATTCTCTTAAAGGCCTAGAGCAATATAATTATTCCCACTTTAGAGTTGAAATATTAAGGTGCAAAGAAAGTCATAATTTATCCAATAAATTTCTCTACAACTTTGCCATTTAGGGTCAGTGTTGGGGAGAGTTATCATGCACATGCATGCTCCTGGAAGATGGCCACTGTAGTCAGCACATCAGTGTGTTATCTGGAGGAAGAAAGCTTGTATCAGGTTCTCACCTTCTGCCATGTGTTGCTGTTCCAAGTAATCCTTTGATCCTTAGAATAATCCAGTGATTTTTTTTTCTTCATTTCAATCATTTTTTCAAGAATAGGAATGTTTTCTCGGTAAATTCAAACAATTGATTTTTAAAAATATTTTCAGTCTTGTTATGTGACATTGACCGCTAGTCTGCACGTACCCCACGTGCATGCGCTTGCCTGCAGAGGCCAGAAGAGGGTGCTGGATCTCCTGGAATTGAAGTTACTACAGGTGGTTGTGAGCCACCATGGTGGGTGCTGAGACTGGAACCTGAGTCCTTGTAAGAGTAATAAGTGCTCTGAACCACTGAGCCATCTCTCCAGTCCTCAGAAAATTGATTTTTTAACAGGGAATATATATACATATATAATTTATCTATCTATCTATCTATCTATCTATCTATTTATTTATTTATTTATTTATTTATTTATTTTTTGAGACAGGGTTTCTCTGTGTATCCCTGGCTGTCCTGGAACTCACTCTGTAGACCAGGCTGGCCTCGAACTCACAGAGATCCGCCTGCCCCTGCCTCCCGAGCGCTGGGATTAAAAGTGTGCACCACCACCGCCCAGCAATGATCTAGGAAAGCTGGATCTAGGAAAGTTAACACAAAGAAATTATCTTAAAATTTTAAGGAAAAATATTGAAAATCCATCAATCATTTTAACCAAAAAGTATTATTAACAAAAGAAAATTCTGAACAGAAAATGGTATCTGGTTCTTCCATATTTCAAATGTGAAAGCAACTTAATAGAGAAAATCCCTTTTCCCCTCGTCTGTTCAGATGGTGTTAAAAGGGACATGCGGATATCTGTGAACACAGTTAGCGGAAATGGTTAAGTAGTGGAAATGTAAAAGAAATCAGCTTTCCCACACGAGAGAAGCTCCAAAGTTTCACCCTTCAGTTTCTTGTCTGACACTTTTGAAGTAGGAGAACTGACAGGTCCTTGTCTCAGAGGAGCTTAACAAAGAGGGCTTGGGTTCCCGACGGTCGTGAGCCACCAAAGCTACCCTGGGCCGCTGGTTTCCTTCCAGGTCCTCCATTTCACAAACTTGAAATACAAATTTCACAGACAGCACGAGGAAAGAAAGGGGTGTAAGGAAGAGGAAGCATGCTGAGGTCTCACGTGGCAGGAGAGGGTCCCAAGAGAGGGTTGCCGCTGAGGGTCTTTGTCTAGAGGTAAGAAGGCTCCCCTAGATTGAGTTGTGAGGATGTGAGCTCCAAGGTCCAGTTACCCCACCCATGAGGTGTCTGTGTGCTTCATCTGGAGTCTGGATCGGGGTGTTGGGCATGTCCCCCAGGCCAATGAGGTACCTGACCATGTAAAGCTTCCAGGGGCTGCGGTGTAAAAGGAGAAGCCTAATGTGAAACCAGAACAAGAGCCAGAGCCCCTAAATATTTGTGACATTTGTGGCCTCTGGCCAGACAGAACTACAGATAGAACTGAGGACATTTCCAGCCTCTGGCAGGACAGAATTGGCTGACTGGCTGGCAAGGACAAGAGGCAGAATGCTTGGTTTCAGGGTCCCTCCCCCTAAAAAAAAAGCCCCTGCCTGAGAGGTTTCTTTTTCTTCTCATTGTTTTCAGACATGATGCAGTTGAGCACCAATGGCTATAAAATCCACTGGCACAATAATAAAATGTCAAAAGCTTAGTTACTACCAATGTCTTAAAAACATTACTCCCCATCAGTTCTGTAACCACACACAGCCTTCCCGATGTGTGAGCTCCTCGAGTTACCATCTTCTCAGAGTTAACCCACATCCGTAACTGTTCCACAGTTAACGCAGGATGAACTCCACCATTGGCTGAATTTCACGGCTCCTCCAAACGGGTCTTCACTTACAAGAATCTGTGTATGTACTCTACAGTCTACTGAGAATTACAGAACACTGTTTGAGAATTTCATACATGCACATAATGTTTAATCAAATCCACCCCATTCCCTTTCTTGTTCCCTCCACCTCTTCCCTTCCCAACTGTATGTATGTACTCTTTTTATAAACTCATGGAGTCCTCTTAGTGTTTCCTGTATGTGTATTGTTTCCTGTATGTGTATGGGTGCAAAACCATGTACCAGAGCACAGGTAGACTCATGAGGGCTGTGACCCCAGAGAAAACAGACTCTCCTCCCCCAGCATCTATCAATTGCCAAAAGCTCAGTTGGGGGTGGAACTTCGGGAGAACCTCCCTCCATCCATGTGGGAATTTTGGCTGGCTTGGTCTTCAGCAGATTTTGTGTATGCAATCCTAGTCCCCGTGAGTTCCATAAGCAATGGCTCTCTCAGGTCCAGCAAATGCTGTTTCACTGAAGATGTTCATTACCTCTGGCCTTTGCAAGATTTCCGTCTCCTTTTCCTCAATGGTCCCTGAGCATTAGGGGCGGGGGAGAGGGGGCGGAGAATGGGATACACTCCACAATTTTGAGACAAAATGGAAGGCCTTCGTACAGGTCTGTTTTCAACTTTAATGATACATTTTCAGAAGAAAGGTTTTCTACATTTCTTTCCCTTTGCTCGGTGTTTGCTGCTGCTGTTGTTTTTCATTTCTTTCCGGGCATTTCAACCTTTGAACCACAGTTAGGTAGACAACACTTTGAACTGATAATCTGGGGTGCGTTTTCACGTGTGGCAGGGTTTCCAGGCCCGAGGGTCCCACAGTGTCCCTCATAACACACTAACTTCACAGGTGAAGACCAGGGCTAGTCAGAGAGGGAGAAATGGCATTGAAGTGACTCCCCGGAACTAACAGTATATCCATTTATTCTCTTCTCCTTGGCTTTATACGGCGTATGGTTTTATATAATCCGGGGCTCTATATCCCTTAGGCTTGCCTCCCTGAAGGTGAGGGCAAGCCACATGTAGGTACCCGGAATAAGAGTGGAGAAGTAGGCATGGGGCAGTGGGTTGAAATTTAAAGGTCTTCTGAGTTACCTGATAGTGGAAGAAAGGGAGGCAGGCACCCCAAGGTGGCTAGGTGTAGACGCGTTCTGAACAAGAGCTTCAGTGTGAGCGGAGAATGGAGGGTTTCCCACCCCGAAGCTGCACTTCCTCATTTCTAGGCGTCTACCATCTGTGCCCCAAGGCTGGGATGCATCTTTCCGCCCTCCAGTGGCTCCCCTCTGACATTCCAGAGTCTGCGCCATCACCTCCGGTGACGCCCTTGCGCCCCTCTGCCGCCAGCCCCTGGGCGCGCAGCTCACCTCGCAGGCAGAACTCAGCCGCCAGAGTTTAGAAACAGTTTGAAGCAGTCACTGCTGAAACACCCCACAGAGCGTGACAGGCCGCCCACTCGCAGAGTTTTCACAAACCTTTAAAGGTTACCGCCTTCTACCCTGCCATCGTCCCACAGACACTGTCAGGAACATCACCCTGAAAGAAAGCCCGCAGTGAACGAAGTTCGCATAGAAGAAGGCTGCCAATCTCCAGGGTGCTCTGGGGAGGCCTGGGCCATGAACTGCCCTGAGATTAGAAAATCCCTGCCTAGACCTCACACTCAGGGGCCAGCACATCTCTCTTGACCTTCTCGGTGTGGCCCCGAAGGGCTGCTCAGACTCCGGACTTTGGCCAGAAATAAATGTGTAAAAGTAAATTTAGCTCTGCAGCCGTGTGACTCTCGGAACGTCTCTCCACTTGCCGCCTCGGATCGGAATCTTTATGTCGTTGACCTTGTTAAAAAATGTGCTAGGGGCTTCTGTGTGGATGCAGTCCGTCCGGCGAGGAAGGCTGAGCCGTGTGGCGAATGGTCACATTCCGCAGTCAGGATCAGAGGTGAAAGCTGGTCTTGGTTCACTCTCTTCCTTTTCTTCAAACCAGGAAGGACCCCAGTTCCCGGGGTGGTGCCACCCACACTCAGAGCATGCCTTCGCACTTCAGTGAAACTTTTCTGGGAACATCTGCACGCACTTACGCCAGCCAGATGTGCATTTCCATGGTGATTCCAAATCCAGTCAAGGTGATTCTGAAGATTAGCTACACGCTTCTTCAACTCCAGGGTGGCGAAAGTCCCCCTCTGCTTCTCCTTAACTGTGATTGCCTCTCCACGTGACTTCATTTCCTCTGCAAAATTCTGCAAATGCTTCACAGTCTTCACAGGGCTAGATGGGAGAACATGCTCGCGACAGAGCCTGCCACGGGGCAAATTCTTGCTAACTGTTGCAATTGTTATCAGTGTTTATATAATAAATACTCATTGGATGAATGTGGCAAAGCCTCCTGGCATTGCAAAGGAGCCTGACAACCATTAGTCTCATCTCAAAGGGCTGTTTTTCAATTATCCTTGTTAGCCCACTCCCAAAAAGTGTTGGTGCATTCCAGTATGCTAACTGACCCAGTATTAGTGAACCGCATATAACCAAGCAGAAAAAACATGTTTTGTTTTGACAAAGAGATCAAAATTCACATCTCAAGCAAGTGATCTCACCTCTCCGGGCTTTGGTTTTCTCTACTGTAAGATACGGACACTCACACCTGTCTCTCTGAGCTCGTTTGGAAGATTTTAAAGAACAATTTAAGGCTCCGTAAACACGTACACGCACACACACGTTTTTATTTTATTGTGCCTGTGTGCATCTCAGTGTGGGCACCTGTGTGTCACAGTATGCGTATGTATAGGCCAGAGGATAACATGTGGGAGTCAGTTCTCTCCTTCCTCCATGATAGAACCCACATCTCTGGGTCTTTTAAAAATGTATCATTTTTCTTGGGGTGCAGGTCAATGGTGGAATACTTCATTAGTATGCACAGGCCCTGGTCCCATCCCAGCACTGCAGATGCAGATAAAATCATATCAACCACTCCAGAGCACAGTCTCTCTCACTTTACCGACCCAGTTACAGTGCTGTGGTGCTCTGGGCAGACGCCATCAGAGTGTCTTTACCTGCCCTTTCACGCAGCTCAGTTGAAAACACACGTTATATACAACGCTACCCATATCTGAAACACAGAGGAAGATTTAAAACTCCAGGACGCACCTTTATTAGTAACCTGGCATCTCCCACCACTTTCTGGTTGGAACAACCATGTCAAAGAAGCTGCCAGAAGCAATCATAAAGGGGAAAAAATGGAGCATGGAGATCTCCCGTCTCGGTGGTCACATGGGCTAGCGAACCCCGTCCACAACTTCAGAGAGAGCACACAGGGAGATAAAGGGGGTTCTGATGGTGGGGGACAGACATAGAGGGAAGAGGGGAGGGGAGGAGGGAAGAGAATAACAAGGGAGGGAGGGAAGGAAAAGAAGGGGAGGGGAGTGGCAGTCCTTTATGGGCTTGATTACAGACTTTCTTGGTGTTCTTGTCTAGGAAACGGACGTTGACTATTCAACCTGCCTCCCAGTGACCCCTGCTGTCTCTTCACACAGTTTCTGGCTTCACCCTGAGAAACAGAGTCACTGGCTGTTCGGGAACTGGTCTAGGGTGGTCCTCATTTTACAGAAGAAATGAGGGTTTGGGAACATTTGGGAATTGGACAAAGGCTCAAGGCCAGAAACGTCCAAGCAAGATCCCACTTGGGCAGCCCTTGCTGTCTTGAGCTGGGGCCTTTAATTCTGTGCTAGCTTCTCTGTCTCTCTCTTCTCTGTCTCTGTCTGTCTCTGTCTCTCTCTCCATCTGGTTCACAAGGACCCAGCAGCTGCCCAGGTAAGATTCTGAAGCTCAGAAACACCCCGAGTTGTGTGTCAGTGTTTTGAACTCCTGCCTGCCAACTTGGCGGACAAGCAGACAGAGGAATCAAGCTAGTCACTCAAATGGAGTCTTGTTTGGCTTCTAAAGCCTCTTGACTATTTCAAGACAGGCGGAGCACTATCGACTCGTGCCAAAGCCACTCTGAAGTGGGGGGGATTTCCTATTCTACTCCTGTCCTTGCTCATTTTTCAGCCTTGGCTCTTTCTCCAGCAGCAAATGAGAAGAGATACGATCAGGGTTCTGAACAGTGAGGACTAGCAGCAGCCTCCCTGCTCCAGACACCAGTCCGGGGTGAGCACTGAAGGAAAAGCATAGCTTAGCTGAGCTCTCTGTCAGCGTCTTAGTTTTCTGTCCACTGCGAAGGCAGACGATCTGAGACTCTTTCCCTACCTAATTATAGTACAAGGAAGTATCACGCTAACTAGCATCTTTTTCCTTCTCTGCTCTCTTATTTTGCCTGTTTGTTTTTGTTATGTATATGATGTGTGTATGGTCTGTTGTGGAGTTCAAGAGACATCTTCATGGTGTAGAAGTTTATTTTTAGTTGCATTTAAAATATTGTTTTTGCACTGTTGGGAAAAGGTCTGACCAAGTCTTGGGCTTTTTGTATCGTCTCCAGGTGTTGTATTTCTTTGGGAGATGTTTGATTGCTGATGATCTGCACCTGAGGAGTTCTGAAGAACTAAAAACACCTGAGCTCAGACACTCGGGGTTCCCCTGCAGGATGGCACTTGCCATGAGAGTGGTTCCCTCTGCTGAGGTCTGGCAGGGTTTGAGCCTGTGAAAAATGCCTCCTCGTCTTCTCTGGTGAGCCAACACAGTGGTGTACTGCTACATCTTCAGGCGTTGGTCCTTGCAAGTTTCCTCTCTGTTTGAGGCTAGATCTCTTACTGTTATACACAATCACATATGCCAGGCGTGCAGGCCTGTAATTAGGAAGATTCGTCCTTTCCCGTCTGCCATCCTGCTGAAGGATTGCTGGGATTACAGAGGCACATCACCGTATCGGACATTTTACATGGTTTCCTGTTAGCCAAGCTCAGGTCACCAGATTTGCACGGCAAATGCTTTTACCAGCGATAGACGTGGGCTTTAAGTACTGTACTAATGGGCCTCAGATTGCTCAGTGGGTATCATCAGTGCTTTCCTGAGGATACCTGACAGTTTTCATTTTTAAGTGACTTGTGCAAAGTTTGCGTGATTTTTTTTCTACAGTTGCCCTGTCTGCTTGGGACCTGAAGACCATTTTTCTTCCAAAAGCTAAAAGAGGCACAGACTTGGTTTCAACTCAAGGAATTAACTTTCCTTTTCTAAGTCACCTGAATAGTTCTGGGTTTACCCCTCGTTGCTGCAGTGTGAGAGGGAGGGGTACGTACAGAGCCTGGTTTCCTCTCTGGAATCCGACAATCCCCAGCTCCCCAGTGTGTTGTGTAGGGTTGGCTCTAACTTCGGGAAGACACGTGGGAGCGGGCTGTCTGCTCCAGCGGGAGCTGATGCCGGCTATTAGGGTTCTTGTCACCTTATCTCTGGTGGAAAATGCCCCGACGTGGGAATTGCAGAGTTTAGAACTTAATATTTTCCCATTCCGAAGAACCTCTGTGATCCTCCGACCCTCTGCATCGCAGATGAGGAAACTGAAGTAGATGTGATGTCTTTATCCGTTTTGTGTGGCTAAATCAAACCTACATCTGGGTGCTTTAGAAGATGAAGAGGTTTTTGTGGCTGACTGCTTTGGAGCTGGGAGGTTGAGATGGCGTGGTCCTACCTTGTCTGCCTCTGGTAAAGGCATCACAGTTTAGCACCATGGCACAGCATCACTGCAGAAGGGTGTGAGAAGCTCCCATGGTGGGTGAAGAAGCAGGAGAGCTAGCCAAGGAAACCAATCTCATGCTCACATTAACCAAGCAGACTCACAAGAAGGAGACTCACCCTCGCTGCAAAACCTTTAATTTTTCTTAACATCTAATCCTCTTTAGAAAGAACTAAGTATCCCTATATTGTTCTACTGGGAGCAAGCTACCAACATACAATGCTTTAGGGATAAACCATAACACAAGGCGAGGCTGACTGTACCTATCAGCCGCTGTCTTAGCAGACCCAGATCTCCAGCCTCTTTTCTATGGTTTACCTTATCCCCTTCTGTACAGCTAGGTGCTAACCCAGTGTGTCAAAATAACCAGCAAGAGGTATGGGGAGCAAGGATGAGGTTAGACAGGAACAAGTACAAGATAACCATACACACACAGTACGAATAATGCAAGACACATGTGAATGAAATTGTAACAACGAAATCCGTTACTTTCTTCTGCTACCTGAAGATTCTAATAAGAAAAACTCTCCTGTGGGTTAGTCATAGGAAGTTCCTAAGTAAGGAAGGAGGAAGGAGGGATAGAGAAACAGAAGAAAAGTGAGAAAAGAGAGAGTTAGGGAGGAGGGGATGAAGGAATGGAGAGAAAGGCCAGGCAGAAATAAAGATGTCCTCTGGCTCCCACTTGCTTCAGGAGAGAGCAGAGTCCTGGTAGGTAAGCAAGCGTCTGCCCAGAACTGCTACCCAGCCTTAGTTCCCACAACCAGAGAAAACCAGGTTAACATTGTTCCTTAAATGACAGTGATGCTTTCAGCCCCCAAACCTTTGTCTATGCCGTCTCCTTCCCTCTGAATGCCTGCGCCGGCTCACACACCTGCCCCTCTGGGTAGCCTTTCTGACCCGACCCCACTCCCAGCTCTGAGCAGGGCACTCAGTCACTGGCTCCCCAGAGCAGCCTCCTCAAGCTCCCACGTCCCCTACTTCAAGTTCATGGTAAGTTCATGTCTGTCCTCCACTGGGCTTGGAGCATCTTAAATCAAGCACAGACGTCCTCGTTTCTGTCTCCCTGATGCCTGGCACAGGGCTGTTCACAGGACAGACCCTTGAGGACGGTCCCATGTGTACACCCTGTCATCTAGAGAAACGAACATTGTCTAAAACCAAGCCTCTTGTTCTGAACATCAAACAGACACAATTAAGATTAAATTAATGCCACAGATAATTGCAGCCGAGGCTCCAGACTGCAGGCATGTGCACCTCTCCCCTTCTAATTATCTGTGTCAAATTTACGAAATAATTATTCCGTGCTAACCCACTGCAAAGATGTGGGCTCTTCAGCAGCAAACGCATCAAAGGCACAAATAAAGCCGTGTTTCTCTCGCTGGTGAACAATAATCTGTT
The DNA here is from genome assembly GCA_026225945.1 of Cricetomys ansorgei. Classification (NCBI taxonomy): domain Eukaryota; kingdom Metazoa; phylum Chordata; class Mammalia; order Rodentia; family Nesomyidae; genus Cricetomys; species Cricetomys ansorgei. Next base: position 2,606,648 of record JAMJFZ010004039.1, read on the forward strand.
TAAGCAGCAAACACAGGTTTTCTAAGGAGGTATCAGATTGTCTAATTAATTAAAGCCTCCCGGACTCTAACAGAGGCCCAGCTAGGTGACTGTCATCACTGCAGTCCCATGGTATCTCTGGAATTGAACAGCCTTTGGCACAGTGCTGACATCTTCACCAAGCGTTATTCCTAAAAGCAACACCATAGGAACCCAGACGGGGCATGTTAACTGGCTAGTAGATAGGTCTGAAAGTGATTAATTAATCAGTACAAGAAGCAGGCCGTGCATTGCTGAGAAATTGAAGTATAGAAAGGGAAGTTGCCCCGCACAGTCTCACCAAGACCGTGGTATCTTTCAGGCAAGGGTCTTGCTGTGCTTCCTTCCCTCGAAGGTAATCAGGATTCATGGAAAGCCTATCCTCAGGTGGTAGTTGTATTCCAATGTATTATCCACTTAAATCTCACAGAACTCTCATATCGCACGGATTAAGAAAATGGCCTTGCAGTTAAATTACTTCAGTTTAAGATAAACTGAATCAAAGATAAGCTTACCAATGGGGGAAAATCCTTTTGTTCCATCTCCCTCTGTCTTCCTACTTAGATTCGTGATAGGAGGATGTGTCGCCTGGTACAAAAGCAGCCATCACGGGGACATGATCTGCAATAGCCCGGGCAGAGAGATTAAATACGTCCTCTTCACAACTCAACAGAACTGAACCTGGAGCCACAGGCTTCATATATTGTATTAGGGGGTGCACTTAGGGCAATTATTGGCCACTAATGTTATCAGCTTCGGTCTCAAAATGTCCCGTTTGATGTCAGAACTCTCAGCCACCTCCTGGTAGAGTCAGCTCATTGCTGTCTGAGAGTTTTGCAGATACAGTGGAATTCAGAAAACTGAAGTGAGTTCAGTATTTCACAGCCAACAAATCTCGAGATCAAGAGTGCCTCCCATGACCTGGATTATATAACCCATGCAGATGTCCTAGGGTTAATTAACCCCCTTGGGTTTCTTCCCAGCTACGTCCACACAAAGTCCATTCTCTCTTCGTGACTCTGGACCAACATGTATCAAGCCAGACACTTCGACATTTGGCTGTGCTGGGGGGAGGGGACCAGATACGGAATCCATTGTTTCAGTCTGTCTTGGTTACTTTTCTTGTGTTGTGACAGAATGCCATAACCAAGACAACGTACAAAAGAAACATTTGATTTGGGCTCTCAGTTCCAGAGAGTTAGAGTACATGACCACCATGGTGGGGAGCATGGCAGCAGGCAGGCATGGTGCTGGAACAGTAGCTGAGAGCGTGCAGCTTATCCACAAGTTTGAGGCAGAGAGTGAGAGACAGGTTGTGTGTGTGCTTGTGTGTTTGTGTGTGTGTGTTTGTGTGTGTGTGTGTGTGTTTGTGTGTGTGTGTGTGTTTGTGTGTGTGTGTGTGTTTGTCTGTGTGTTTGTGTGTGTGTGTATGTTTGTGTGTGTGTCTGTGTGTTTGTGTGTGTGTGTTTGTGTGTGTGTGTGTGTTTGTGTGTGTGTGTGTTTGTGTGTGTGTGTGTGTTTGTGTGTATGTGTCTGTGTGTTTGTGTGTGTGTGTCTGTGTGTTTGTGTGTGTGTGTTTGTGTGTGTGTCTGTGTCTGTGTGTTTGTGTGTGTGTGTGTGTTTGTGTGTGTGTGTTTGTGTGTGTGCCACTAACTGGGAATGACACGGGCTTTTGAAACCTCAAAGCACACCTCTGTGGGCTCTCTTGGTCCAGCCAACGCCCACCAATCAGCTGAGGAGGGTGTGGTACCAGAATGGTAGAACAGACCTCCAGAGACAAGTTTCATGGAACCAGTCTACTCTATTGCAAAGTTTCAGAACTTTTATACATCCTTGTTATGGGGGAGGGGTGAATGAACACAAGTCAAGGGCATACACAAGACACACCACAGAGTAATGGCCAGTCTCGGTCATGTCCTATATACAGCGCAGGGCAAGAAAGGTCTAGATAGGTCTCTGGCCAGAGAGCTCACTGTCATTGTGATCAGGCCAGGTGTGGTCAGTCTGTTGACTACTTGTTTGGCTAGGTACAGTCTGCTATGCCTGAGAGCCTCTCACACAGGTGACATTACTTCCTTCCAGTCAGAGGACTCCACGTTCCCTACCCCGCCCTCCCGGGACAACACACCTCCTTCATCAAACAGTTGGGTCTTTCTGATCCTTCCCAATCAGTTCCATAACTGGGGAACAAGCAACCAAATACATTCTAGGATGGGCTAAAGTCTGTTAATTTTCTCTTTACGTTCTTTTTCTTAAACCGAAAATAGGTTTTTAAAAAAATACATTCTATTGTATTCTATTGTAATCTACTTGATTACAGTTTTCTTTCTCCAGCTCCTCCCAGATCTCTTCCCTTCCACACCCACTCAAATTCATACCCTTTCTTTCTCATTAGGATACAAACAGGCATCTAAATTGCTAAGAATAAAGTAAAATTAGATAAAGTCAAAACAAAACTGGGATAGGACAAAACAAACAAACAGAAGAAAAGGAGCCAAGGGAAAAAAACCATAAGAAACACACACAGGTGCCGAGACATACATGTTCACACACAGAGACATCTCATAAAAATACAAAACGGGAAACAAAACCATAATCTATACACAAAGGACCTGTAAAGTGTATAAAGAAAGCCTGGCAAAGTATTATGAGACAAAGTACATCCAAAAACTTCATTGGGTTGGTTTCGTATTGACCATTCACTGCTGGGAAACGTCTAGTAATTTTCCACTGGCTGTGGTAGGTTTCAAAAAATGTTTCCGTTTTTGTAGAAGGTATGGGATAGTGTGTAATTGTATAGCTACTGTGGTGGCTCATCAAGGAGACATGGAGGCATGTTCATTGGTGCGACCTCTGACAGACCTCAGCAGGGGAACCGTTGTCATGCCCAGTGTCATGGACAGTGGAACCCTGATCATCCGAGCCCAGGGGTTTTTTACTGATACAGAACACCCCACATGAGTCCAACACCTACAAACAATACAAAACGCCAAGACCTAGGGAGCCCCTCACTCAACAGTGCACAAAACAACTATTTTATACATAACTAAAAATAAACTTCCACAACAATAGTGTATCATTTTACCTTGGCCTTGTGGTTTGGTCTGGACCGTAGGATAGGCTGAAGGACAGGCTGTAGCTACCCAGGAAGCACAAGGATAGTGCAGAAATTACAAGCATCATCCTTGATGGGCAGCAGGCCAAGCTTGTACTGTAGTTGGGCAAACATTTCTCAAACAGTCAACATGGAGTGGCTGCCTCTGCATCGCCATGGTCAAACAGCAGCCAGAAAGAACTCAAGGAAGGAAAGGTTTGTGTTCCCTTCCTGAAGATCAGAGCTTTCCTGATCTAACCGTGTGCAGAGGAGCCATCCGCAGACATGCCAGAAGCGTGCATTTTATTATTCCCTTGGGAATTGAAGATCTGATTGGATTGTTCATCAAGATTCACCGCTCAAGAGATGATTCAACACTTACGAGCATGGCTGCCCTGCTAGAGGACCTGGTTTTGATTTGCAGTCCCCACAGGGCAACCCACATCCATCTATAAACCCAGTTCTAGAGGATCTGATAACATCTCCTGGCCCCCATGAGCACCAGGCACGCATGTGGTGCACACACATGCACGCAGGCAAAATACTCAAACACACACCATAAACTAAATAAATCTAAAAAGGTATTAACCACCCCTACGTCACGGCACCTTTCCCTGCCCCAGATAGCTGTGAATACTGTGCCAAAGAGATTTCTTTTCACCTACAAACAACTGTTCCCAAGCCATATTTTCTCCAGACACAGAAAGAACCTGCTGGAGACTGACAGGAGAGCGTCTGCGTAGCACGTGTGAGGCTGTGGGCTCGGTGGTCTTCTGCAGAGAAGAACAGTGGCCTCCTCACAGGAAGAAACCTTTTATGCTCCTTAATACACACACGTAGATAAGCAATCTCTGACTGCTTTGCACATACACAGTCAGGGGCATAGTGATTCTAAGCGTAGCCTAGGTCAGGGGTTAGGGGACCCGCTGTGAATGTCCTGCCTGAACCTCTCCAGCCTTTTGACTGTGGGAAAGCTCACTATTTTTACTGATTCTGTGTAACAGAATAAAATATTTGGCCACGTGGGACTGGAGCAACAGAAAATAATCTTGTTATACTTTGAGAAGAGGGGTGTTTTGTGTTCTAGGTTTGGACTTATTCTTGGGGCCAGATTCTAAGATCTCTTATCCTGGAGAACAAATGTAAAAGACCCAATAACTTCCCGACCTGCTTCTGACCTGCTTCCGCCAGCTACTCCTCCTGCCAGCTACTCCTTCTGCCAGCTACTCCTCCTCATGGCTCCACAGCCTCCCCAAATAGTGCTACCAGAGAGGACAGAGTTTTCAAACTATCCTGTAGCAAGCATTTCCGATTCACACCCTGTCACTCAACTTGAGATAGCAAAGCCTGAAGCTGAAACAGGGTCCATTTGATGCAGCGGCCCACGCTGGCTCCCGTTCACCCCATTTGATGCCCCCCAACCCCACCACCCCTGAAAGGAGGAGGTTGACCCTGAAAGTCACTGTGGCAGAGGAGAGGCACACTCCGGAGGAGATGTTCAACAGTAGTGTCTGAGGCTCTGGCTGGTTTTCTGATGTCTGCTGGGTCCCTTGTGTTATCATGAGGACAGACCAGGGCGGGCCACTAGGAGGCCAGTGGAGGTAAATGTGTATGTCTGGGGGAAAGAGAGTAGTTTAAACATGTTAGCAGACTGGGGAGTTTTGGGATGTTCTCCCGTTCTGGTTTCTATGGCCGTACTTGCTGAGCCCTTTGTGGTGAGGATGTGGATCACCCCCACCCCCAAGGCTCAGGTCCGTGAGAACTTAGCACTAATACAACACTATAATAGTATTGAGAAGGGGGGCATTTAGTTGGGGGCTCACAAAAGGTGATCATGGGAGTTCTACATTCAGAACTAAAGCTCTTCTCTAAGGAGTTACTTGATTAGTCACTTGGAGAGCTGATCCCGACAAAGCAAGATTACCCTTGTGTTTTGGCTTCTTTCACTGGCCTGATGGCTCTCCTACTTTTTCACGATGCCACCAAGCAGTAGGAGGGCCTCTGCAGAAGCCAGTCGTGTGTGGGTGTTGTACTCTAGGACTTTGGGACCAGGAGCCAGCATAAATCTCTGTTCTTCATAACGTACTCAGCCTCCTGTATTTTGTTACAGCAAGCCTAAATGGACAGAGAGGCAAGTGAGACCTTCAGAGTCTCACACAGATATACATTGTTCTTTATGTCTACCGGAAGAGGTGGGTACAATTAATTATCCTTTTTTATTAAAGACAAGAAAGCCCAGACTCTAGAGATTGAGCGATTTCCCACTGATACGCAGAGGGAGAAAAATGGAAGCTTTGAGACTGTTTAACTTCACAATCAAACCCATCTCACACATCTCAGTTTTATCAGCCTGTGCTTTGAACACAGAGAACATCTGGTCACTTTATTTTTAATAAAAAAGGACTTTATTTTACTCCTACGAACGCTTTGCCTGTATGTATGAATGCGTTCTGCGTTCATGCAGGGCCTGACGAGGCCAGAGAGGGTGTTAGATTCCCCTGGAACTGGAGTTACAGACAGTTGTGAGCTGCCATTTGGGCAGCAATTGTTCTTAACCATTGAGCCACCAGCTACCCCCTTTATTTGATTAAATAATAAAAATAATAAAAAACCTACTATCTCATCAGACGTACAGGTAGGGCCACGTTTATCATTCAGATATCCTGCCAGGCCTAGTTCATATTTGAGAGCCTGTGGCTCCTCTGTCCCCCGCTTTCACCCAAGGCTGTTTGTATCTCCCCTGTTGGTACCTTCAGCACCTGGTATGTCAGGGACCTTGGTCATCTGTGCCCAGCCCTGAGCAGCCTGGCTGCAATCCCTCCCACCATGCACAGCCCTGCCCTCCACTGCTCCTTACCCTAGGCTGATGCCCATGGCTGACAGCAACAAAACCCCCGGCAATCAATGTCTTTTAGTTATGCTAAAAGTGTCCCTTCTCTTTTGTGCTCTCCCAGGTGACTGACATTGCTTCCTAGCAGCACAGCCTGGCCCTGCCCTTCATGAGGCAGGTGGGCGGTGTTTGTTGCAATTAGAGAATAGATTAACATAATCTGGCTCCCGGGCTGCGAAGTCTCAGAGGGCTCAACCAATGGGTTCCCAAGAGCTCACCCCACTCACTTCCTTTTGTCTTTGTGCTTTCCTCCACACCCATCCACCCACCTGCCTGAAATCTGCTCTCTCAAAGGTAGCACTCAAGAAAGTTGGTGTAACTCAAGTCACAGTGATGTCTTTCTTCTTTCTCCAAAAAAACAGTCCGCAGCGAAAGAAACGTGCAGGACACCACGCAACAGGGTCTCACGCAAGAGGTTTATTGGGGTGGGGTGACAACTGGAAGTCGAGTGGAGAGAGAAAGAGAGAGAGAGAGATTGAGCGATACAGCAAGGTGAGACATTGAAAACTCTGGGGGAAATTGATCCCCTTTGCCCTCTCGTACCTGTCACTTCTCTGCCCTTTGGCTAAGGTCTCCTCCAGAGCGACATCTGAGATAGGTGTCAGAGAAGAGGAACAGACAGAGATGTTGCTGACAGTCCCCTCCGCAAGCCCATGGGCGTTCTGCCCAGCAGCCCCAGTTCCCACCCCGCTGAGACTCTCCCCTGCTGGTCCCCAAGGCCCTTGCTTTCACATCCCGACTCTTCTCTCTCACTACCCCTACCATGGCCATCCCAGGACAGTCTCAATGAACCCTGATTCTGCCCAGATCCCCTCACTAAAGCATCTTCAGTGATCTCATCGAATGGAGTTGGAACAGTCGCTATTGTGTCAGGCTCTCGGAGACCGCGGTCCAGGTGGAAAGCCACCAGGATGACACACAAGAAGAAGGATGCCGTGCTTCATCTGCTGGACAGACAGTGGGGGGTGGCCCTAGGGAAGCCGTGGCCAGGCTTCGGAACATCCGCCCCCTTGGGTCCAATTTCTTCAGTGACAAGCTGTGGAGTTCTGATACCAGGGAAGTTTGTCAGTTTTCACTCAAAGCTGCTTTAGGAGCTGGATGTAACTGCTCCTTGCCCTGCGCACACAAACTCCAGACTTCCTCAAGAAAAGAGGGTGGAGGGCCTCACCACAGAAGGCTCGGCGCACACACTGTGACTCAGGAAGCCGCCCTTGCTGGGACCCTCCCCAGATTCCTGCTCCAGGTGGTACCTAGGGGCTGAGCATCCAAAGAAGTCTTCCAAGGGACGTTGGTCAGATCAACAGCTTTTGTCCTTTAATTCTTTGCCTCGCGGTGATTTTGTTTCCCTGGTGGCATCAACAGTGTATTTGCATTGTGATAACGTTTTGAGAGAGGGGAAAAAAAAAAAACTGCACGTACTTTCTGTAACTTGAGTACAAAGAATAAAATCTTTAGTGGCGCATCTTTAATATTATTAGAAGCTTCAGCAACATTTCCGTCTCCTTCTATGCTCTTTCTGTCTTACTGAGGCATAATTGTTGAAGAAATACTCACCTCCGTCTCTCCCCGTCTCTGAGCCTTCCCTTTGTATCCTTCTGGACCACTCTTTCCTACTTTCCTGCCATGTGTTCAGCTCCCCTGCCTTCTCAACATATCCCCTTCTTTGTGGCCCCCAGTCTAGTTTCACAACCTACACCCCCACCCCCACCCATCCCCCACCCTACCTCCCATTGGCTGCAGTACTTTATATTTCCCTGGCAATGACTAAGGGAGAGGGCCGGGAAGTTTATTTTTAGTTAAGCTTAAAATGTTTTTATGCACTGTTGGGTGAGAGGCTATCCTAGGTCTAGGGAGTCTTGTATTGTTTACAGGTGTTGGCTTTGTGTGGGGGATGTTTGATTGCTAATGATCTGCATGTGCTATCAGTAAAATACCTGAAGAGTTTTGAATCAAGTAAAACACCTGAGCTGAGATGCTGGAGGTTCCACTATGGAGTCTGGTGCCGGCCAGGATGGTAGTTCCCTCTGCTGAGGCCTGGCAGGCTTTGAGTCTATGAAAAAGCCTCCTTGTTGTCCTGTGTGGTGAGCCGCCACAGTGGCTAACTACTACAGGAGAGGTCTTTCCCCACAGCTTTGCCAGCATCCGTCTTTCTTTGCTGTCTTGAGGGTAGCTATGCTGACTGGGGTGAGATGAAATCTCAAAGCAGCTGTAATTTGTGTTTCCTTGATGACTATGAATGTTGAAAACTTTAAAAAGAATATTTATTGGCCACTTGTGCTTCCCTCTTTAGAAACCGACCAATCAGAGAGATCCCCTAGCCACTGCCTGTTTCGCTTAAAAGGCCCATGCCGCTGCATCTCAGAGTCACCATGTTTGTTTGTTTGTTTAATTGGTTGACCCTGGCATGTCAGAATGTGCTATGCAGAAATAAACTGCATAAATAAAAATTTGTATAGCCATAGTATATCTCAATGTCTACTTGAGCTCTTTTGGGGACCTACCAGGGAGAAATGAACAGACACCAGACTCAATTCAGAAAAGGAATCAAGGACAGACTAAAGAGGGAACTTCTCCCAAGATCAGTCTGCTGAGTCAGGAAGCACACAGAGGTTATTCCAGACCTACACAGGAGTGGCTACTCAGAGGAGGTTGAGCAGTAGCCTCCCTGCAAGCTGCAACAACAGAGTTTCCTGTGAACCTTGTAGTCAAGCCTGTGGAAGAGCCTTCTCTCCCCAACAACGGTTTACTGCTTATATAAACTTGGGGAGACGTGTCTCGGGCATCTTGTAACTCTCTGAGAGCTTCCCTCCTCCGTGAAGAACTGTTTCCTTAGAAGGAAATAGCTAAAGCAGCGTGCGTGTGTGTGTGTGTGTGTGTGTGTGTGTGTGTGTGTGTGTGTGTGTGTATGTGTGAGTGTGTGTGTGTTGGGGGGTGGGAGCGCACAAGTCAAAGGTAGGCAAGCGGTGGTCTGACCTTGTAACCTCAGCCATGAGGTGCAGAGAGCTGAATTAATTTTTCAGATGGAATGAGAGGATTGGGGATGGTGTATCTGAAGCCATGTAGCCAAAGTTTCACAGGAAGGTGTGTAGGTGCCTCTGCTGGGTTTCAGTGATAACCTTTAGGGACAAGCTTTGGGGAAACTCCTTAAAAGCCATTTCGAAAGCCAGGAACTTGCTCACCCCACTGGTTTCATTGCTGCCTGTGATCCTGGGAATGGACTGGGAGAGCTTCCACAGATGGGCCCCGGGGAATGGTGTGTTTATAGTTCTTGCTCCACAACTTCTCCTGTTTGTTTTTGCATGTCTGAGCCCTCAACCCTTTCTCTCCTGGCCTTGCTCATTCCTTCCAGTAATCTCTCAAATCCAGCCCAACAAAAACTGCACGGAATTATCCCAGTGTTGAGAGGAAGCCTCCAATCTAATGTCACAGCTCTCCTGTGTCCAGTCCACTCAAATGGATTCCCTGACAGACATGATTCATCCCTCTGGTTACCCGGCAGGTGGCCAGTGGGAGGGGGAGGGCCTGTTCAGTTTCAGGAAGATACCAGGGCTGAGTCCAGTGTGTAGGCTTCAGAAACACAGACCAGGGTTTCAAACCTGGCTCTGTCACTCACGTCTGTCTGGGGCCTGGGATAAGCGGTTTGGTATTTACAACTACGTGTTTTCATCTGTCAAATAGAGATGCTGTGGATTGTGTCTGGCCTTGAGGGAGCGACTTGATGTAAAGCGTACTTGTGAATTGGTATCTGACTTGGAGAGACACTCAGCAAAGGTTGGTTTCATTCATCCACAGTCCAGCGTGTCTCGAGGTTCTCTTCTCCCTGTGGTTCGTCTCTTTGGTCCCTTGTGACTGGCTCCCTTTGTGATGCATGTAAAAGGCAGGAGTTAGACATGGGAGATGTGTGTGCCTGCAGGCCTGTGTTTTGTACATGGAAAAATGAATACTAAGGGGCATTTAGGGAGCCAGTTAACATCCCTGATAGCCAATCACAGAATGAGACCAACACCAGCCACAGCAGAAGTCTAAATAATCAGGCAGGTCTAGGAAGCTGAGACCCCACAAAAAACGGGCTGACCGGCCAAAGCTCACACTGTATAGATTTGCAAACCTGGCCTTGGAGCCTGACTTATTCTCAGCTCAGGGCCTTCTCTCCTGCTACCTATCACATTATCTTTCCCAGGTAGGGGTTTTCAGGCATCGTTTCCACGTCTCTTAGCTCTTGAGAGTCTGTGATTTGGGTTCCTTCATGCTTCCAAGATGGCTTCTTATAAATTCCATACTAAGTTGTGTGTTACCTGAGAGAATCCCTTTGCTTTGCCTGATACCACCATCCCCCTGTGTTAATAACAGGGACATGATTTTATGCAACACACTGAAAATGTTCAGTCTAGTGCTGGAGTGTACCGTAACCTACGTACACGCTCTCCTGGCTGAACAGTGTTCTGTCATTTCCCCGTTCTGTCCTGGGCGACAGCAGCCCATTTTCCTTTGGAAACTGCAGCTTTGTCTTTAACTGGCATGCGTCCCTGACTTAGGTAGAAAAACAGCATCTCCCCTCTCCTCTGTGAATCATGTGGCCCAGCCCTACCTTAACTGGATAATTCTGTATTCTTGGTTGCACTGTTGACTTAGGGTTAGGAAAATGGCCCAAGCTCACCTAAAGAGTCATGCAATCCTGTTGGACCCATTGGGCTGGACAAGAATGCATCCTTTTCATTTCATTGAGATGAATCCAGTCTCTACTTAGGGCTCCTTTCAGACAGCAACTGATTGTCAAGTTCTTACCTCTACTAAGCCAACAGGCAGCAGCATTTCTAAGAGGGATGCTGGTCCAGATCAGTAATGGTTGCTGATAATTGCTTTGCAGTCAGACATTACCTTTCTTGGAAGAGATCCAAACCATCTTAAATTGACAGGCATTTTTCAGGACAAAGAATGAGATTTCTTTTTCCCAGGAATGCCCTAAGGAGGTTTGCTGCATTTAAACGGGGTCAATGAATTGTCCTGGCTCCGCCAAAAAATCGAGGATACAAACTGTATCAGTTTGACAGAGTGACTGGTTGGATCAGATAAATAGAGCAGAAACACTGCTCCTAAGAGGAGTCAGTTTCCTTGCTTAAAATGAACAACAAACCCACATATAAGGGTCCTGTGTTAATCCCCGAGTCCCGTAGAGGTATGGTAGCTTCCTAGGTTACAGTATCTCCAAGTGCCTTCTAAGAGTCCACAGGCAGGGGAAGGGATGGAGGGTGGAAAGGACGGGAGAGGGTAAAGCACTTGCAGCTAAGACGTAGTATCAACAAAATGGTGGTACGTTCCTGGGTGTGCTCCATTTAAGGTCGTAACTTAAGAAAGATGACGAGTATTTCTAGGCACGCTCATCTGAGTATCATGAACATGTGATGGAAAGGCTACCACAGTGATCAGGATCACTTCTGGGCATGCTCAGCTCATCTCATAAAGATGCTGGACAGGACCGCTTCTGGGCATGCTTGGTTTCCCCCACCAAGAAGTTTGAGCTGAATCAAAATGTTGCTGTAAAGGTCCACTGATGTTGGGGTTTCCTCCTCAAAGTTCCAGTCTCATTCAGCTGCTTACACTCTCAACTGTAGTGTCACGATGGCTCGGTAGCGTCAGAAGTGAATTGAGCTGAAGTTGGTCCGGGTGATCTCTCCTGCCAAAGTGATCGGATGTGTCAGTCTTAAATAACAACCATGCCTTAAAGAATATGAAAAATCCCCATCTTATTCTGAACCAATATGAGCTGCCGACTGAGGATCACACAGTCAATTTGCCCTAAGTGACATGTTCCACCACGGATGGGATTATGGGAATTTTTACAGCGATAGAGCAATGAGTTCCAACTCAATAACCAGCACTGTTGGAATGTTGTAGAGCAGATTAAGCTTGCTATGAACTACTCCATTTTCGGTCCCAGCGCCAGTGCAAAGTGACCTTCTCTGTACAAGCAGACAACCATTGGATATTGTGTATGCTTTGAAGTGACTTAGGCTAAGCTGTGAACACTTAATCCACAGTTCTAAACCACACGGATGAGAGAATATACATCAAAGGATGAAGTACTTCCAGGGGAAAGTGTTTGATCTTGCTCCCACCACAATGGCAGCTGCCCCGTGACACTGCCTCTTCTGAAGAGAAGAGATCCTTCTGAGATGTGATTTCCACAGTTAAGCAGGACTTCAGAACCCTTTAACAAACATTCTGGTCACTGTTACCACCATGGTTCTGTAGGGCCAGGGATAAATGGACTAACTTGGCTCAGCGACCTCAAGCATTTCACAACTCTCTTCCAAGGGCTTAGTTTTCTCACCTGAGAAATGGAAGACTAAAATCCCCCACCTGAATGGCTGCAAGAGTCAACTTGGTGACATGCTTAGAGTGTTCAGCAGGATCAGACTGTACTGAAGACAGGAGGGTCCCCTCCTTCTGATACTGATGGTTCTCTGGGGTTAGGTAAGACTTAGGACAACTTCAAGGCAATGTCTCCAGGATTCTAGCTAGACAAAAGGACTTTCAAACATCTTGAAAGTTACTGAACAGTGTTCCAACACAGCGAAGTTGAAAGAAGCTGTCTCAAAAAGAATTACCGATGTAGCTTTCAGGCATGCAATCAACCACTCCAGCAACCCACACAGAAAGTTTAAGTGAATGTAAGTAGCTTGGGAGAAAAAAAAAAAAAAGCCAAAAACTGAAAAGGATTTAGGATTCACAGATTTTGTGGATAGGAAGCAGGTTGAGAAAGCCATTCGACAGCAAGCACGGCTTGTTTTCATACCGAAGAGGAAAAAAGTGTAGAGTCTTGACCCCAAAGGCAGGAATGCAAGGGAGGGATGGGACCGGTCACAGGGGCAGGGCTGGTTGTGCTTCCTGCTGCAGAGTAGGGGAGCAACTACAGGTGTCCAGCGGGGCTTCAGAAGGTCTCCAAGTCACCATCTCTGTCACAGCTCTCAGGTCAGGAAGAGTTGTAGCCAAAGAGCTGTGTTCAGGAGACCTTGTTCACACCTGGACCGATAAACCACTTATTGGTGGACTTTAAACCCAATTCCATGGCTCGATGAGATCTGGGAAATTTTACAATTGAACAGTTGCCCTCCGCAGGTGGGAGGAATGGGCTTCTGGGTCAGAGGGTAGCTCAGCCACAACCACACCTTTCTCTAGTTCCCACTGCACGGGCTCGGAACTTGGGTGTTGGGCTTGCCTTGGCCTGAGGGAAGAACACCAGCAAATATTCGAGGAAAGGCTCAACAAACGCATGCATTTCTTCTCATCACCCAGGATCCATTGCTATTACCTGCCACTGACTGGTTTGGAAGATTGGGGCCGTCAAGCTAACCACATGCTTTAGAAAAGGCTCAGTGTGTATGTATCTCTATTATACACATTAATGACAGAAATTAATAAAGCTATACAAGGGCAATCACAGCATTTGGTGGGTTTCTAGCTCAGCAAAAAGAAATACAACTATGTGTGACCCCAGGTAGTGTAGATGCTAGAAAATAGTCCGTATTTTTAAGGTGTGAGGGATTTGATAGACAGGAGGGCATGCCCACAGGATCATGGGATATGTTGGATCTCATGGTGAGCCCCAGAACAGGATGGTAGCACAGGGTTAGTCCCCTTTGAGACAAAAGTGGTTCCTCATAGGTCATGAGCTGCCGACTATAGCTACCCAGTGATTTGCCAGTGCTGTGTTTCTTGATCTGAGAGCAATTCTCAGAAAAGGTGCATCTATGAGCTGTCAATATCTGGTATTCTCCATCCTGGGGTGGAGGGTAAGGTCACATCTAAAGGAGATGTGAGCAAAATAAACTGAAGTAACCAGTTTCTAATTCCCCTAGAGCTATCCTAACTGAAGATCTGGAATGCTCTAAATACTGAGACTAGGCGTGTGGCTCAGGGTTTAAGAATCAGTTCCCAGCACCAGGTCAGGGAATCCCATGTCCTCCTGTTACCTCCAGCTGCAGGGATCCAGTCCATTCTTCTGAAGTCCTCTGGCTCCTATATGCACGTGACACACACGCTCACAGGGACACACACCACACATAAATAAAAACACATCTCAAAATGTTCTAAAACGCGACACTCGAAAATTTCAAATTTTGTAAATTTTAGGTTTAATAGTTTCATATTATATGCATTTAACTGGTAAGATCCTTGCAAATATTTCAGCCAAACATTTCTGGCCCCAGGCATCTCAGACAAGCGACGTCTTATCTCAACCAGCATTCAAAGCTGTGACCCCCCCCCCGGCCGGTTTCACAGACCTCCCCGCCAAGCCGCTGCCTGTGCAATGCTCAGGCCGTGTCTATTATCCCGGAAGTGTTTGGGGACCTGAAAAGCATGGCAATTTGAACCTTCAAAGTGAACTGTCTTGGCAAGCTTTCCACAACGAGGACATGGTAAGCCTGGGCCCTGGCTGAAGACTGAGAAATGAAGAATCTCTCCAAGGCACTAAGCGTTTCCAGATGACCGTAAGAAGGACACAGCTCTGAGCCGTGCATCCACTTGCCCTGTGTATCCACGCAACCGACACACAGCCTGGGTGGTGTTCAAGGCCTTGTGTTCTATGCATCAACTTGCATTTCCGACTCAGCCTTGAAAGGTCATTCCTGACGGGTCTCTGACTCTTTTTGACCTTTTTGATCCACCAAAGGTGTGTTCGAAAACACTTAAGGCTCCAACAAGGCTATTGTGGAACTCCCTTAGAAACGCTCTTCATGGTCTGCCTCTTGCCGTGTTCTCTCTCAGTCTGTTCAAGTGTGACACCCTCTTTTAAAATTTGTTCAAATTACACATTTAATTAGCAAAGCACCACATTAAATTGATGACCTCCCACAGAACGCAGAACATTCTTGGATTCTGTATCTTAGCAATGAACTTGGTGTCTAAGGTATCGAAAGAGTTTTCGAAATGAACAAACTTCCACACGTTTTCCCCCATCATTTGGCTCCGTTAAAACATGCATGTCTTTATCTATTTTTGTTTTGTGGCACTTTTGTAAGTTTATAGTTAGGAGCAGATTAGCCCCCTTTCTGCTTCATTTCCCATAGAATTCATTACCCCCTTTCGCAGTTAGTTATTTGCCCACTTGAAGAGAGCTGGAGTTATTTTGGGAGAGGGAACCTCAAGTGGGAAAATGCTCCCATCAGATTGGCCTACGGGGCAATTTCTTGTTTAATGATCAATGTGGGAAGACTCAGCCCTCTGTGGGTTGTCCCCATCCTGGGCCCTTGGCCCTGAGTTTTATAAGAATATAGGCTGAGCAAGCTGTGGCGAGCAAGCCAGTAAGCAGCACCCCTTCCTGGCATTCTGCTTCAGTCCCCGCCTTGAGTTCCTATTCTGACTTCCTCCCTGACAGACTATTGTAAGATGGGATAAACCCTTTCCTTCACAATATTTTACCACAGCTATAGAAAAGTAACCAAGCTGGGTGGTGGTGGCACACACCTTTAATCATAGCACTTGGGTGGCAGAGGCAGGAGGGTCTCTGAGTTCAAGGCCAGCCTGGTCTACAGAGTGAATTCCAAGTCCAGGATAGCCAGGGATAAAATCCTGTCTCAAAAAAAGGAAAGGAAGTAAAAAGTAACCGAAGCAATCCCTTTTTATCCTCTCTTCCTTTAGACCCGTTTCCCTTCCAATAGTCCATTTTCTAGTTTTGTAATCATCCACCCCATACACATTTTCATGAGTATTCTCATTTTGCCCATAAATAAAAATTAAAATCTAGGATCTACATATGAGGGGGAAGCATGTGTTTTAAATTTTTTTCTGGGTCTGACTTATTTCACATTTTCTTTATCAATTCATCTGTTGGTGGAAATTGAGGTTGGGGGGGTCCTTGAAGGGAGGGCGCTGTTGAACACTGACACCCCCCCTTTCCTCCTTTTCCTCCCTGGTATGGATGGAGTGGGTAGCTTTGATCTGCCATAGACTGCTGCCATGATATATCGCCTTGTTGCAGGCTAGAAGTAAAGGGTCAACCAATCATAACAAGATTTATGAGTTGATCATTTCAGTGATTTGCTACCGTGATTAAAAACAAAGCAAAACAACGAAAAACCAGCACATAGCACCTTACACGAAAGCGGGCCGCAGACGTGTCTGTGCAGGTTAGAGCTGGTTGCGTGTCCCTCTCCTTGGTTCTCAGTCCACTTGCCAGCCTCTGATCCCGTGACCCAGGTGTCCATCTGTGTTCTGTGACGCCTCGAGAGAAACGCTACTCGGGGTGGGTGTGTTGCATTTGTTCTGGAAGAACTTAGTGTTATTCCAAATCAAGACGGGATCTAGGCTTTGAAACTTTAAATATTAGTAGAGACGTGCATTTGCAGTCAGGGAAAGTGGTGGACACAGGGCCCTGAAAGAAGAGCTTCCTCCCGGATGACGGCAAATCACTCTGGGGCCAAGGCCACGGCCAACAGGAACTTTGGCACTGTTTGAAGGTTTCAATTTTGCAATGAGGAAAATGTCCATGTACAGGTAGCAATTTGTCATGATGTGATGCACAGCCCTCCTCCGACTCTTCAGTCTGTTCACTTTAGAGCATCCGGAGTGTTGCAGCGAGAGTTCATTACTCTGCCTCATCCTCCTCTGGCTGCTCCCAGCAATACCTTCATCACAGCCGGAGCGCCTTACCAGCATGAGCTACAGCTGGGCAGGGGTGGGACCGGACCCTCCCAGAGTCAGTGGATTGGAAACCACAGTGTTCGGCCTCCAGACTCTAAGTCTCAAGCACATATAATGTAGCCCCACACCCCCGAGAGCCTTGCAGACACCCTACTTACCTAGAGAAAGCAATTCAGGGAATCAGGTCAAATGAGTTTGAATCTCCAATGATCCACTTACTATTTGCGCATCCCAGGTGAGGACTTCCATCACTTTAGCCAGCACTTCTGCTGTGGAATAGTGGGGATCAGGCACCGAGTCCCCTGCCTTTCCGCTCGGTATGTGTGTCCCTGCAGACCTGTGCTCTGTTGATTGCTTGAAGCAGCAAGACGTTGAACAGGAAACGAGACAAAAGTCAGACGGCTGGTGCAAATCTCTCAGTATGCCTGAGAGATGACAAAGGGCCAATACGTGCCATCAGTGACCACAAAAGCTGTTAGCCCAACCATTCTGTTGCTGCCATTACCGTTAACTGCAAATGGGCTTAGTAATGCCAGCTCAGGAGCCTCTGGGGCTTAAACAGGAGCAGCAGAACCTCCAGAGCAGAGCAGGTCTTCTGCCCTCTATCTTGTCTCCTCTACACCCCACTTCCTGCCCATTTAATAATTCGGATACATATGGATCCATACACACGATCTACATACGTGTATGAACCTACTAATACACAATTGTTGGACTTTAAGATCTCACAGAGCAACGTTCCAGAGCTAGAAATGGAGCCCAGGACCTAGAAATGCCAGGCAAAGAAGTCTGCTAATAAGCTATACCCCCTCCCCCAGCCTGAAGTAGTTTTATCAGTACATTGGGCCTGGAAAGAATGTTTTTCTCAGTCAAGATTGTATGTGGGCTCTGGTAATTTAAAAAAATCATAAAAACGTAAGCTTGCAGTTGGGGAAATTGCTGGACCTGGGATTTGATTCGGCGGTTCCATTGATCACTCTTGCTTTCTGTTGGTTGGATATCTCACGAGGCATGCATCGTGGTTGGAATGAAACAGGCTCAGATATTTGAATACTCGGTTCCAGTAGGTGGTGGTGTTTTGGCAGGTTTAAGAGGCATGGTCTTGCAGGAGGGAGTATGCCACTGGGAAGTGAGATTTGAGGTGTTAAAACTGGGAGCCATTTTTAGATTGCTCTCTCTGCTTCCTGCTTGTGGTTTGAGAGATGACCCCTCGGCTCTCAGCTCAGCTGTCTCTACCCTGCAATCACGGACTCCAACCCAGCGAAATCATAAGCCCGAATAAACCTTTTCTCCCACGGTCGTGATCATGGTATTCTATCGCAGCAGCAGGAAAGTAAGATTTCCAACTCACGAGCCTACAGGACACATTTGTGATTCAAACCGTGGCAAGGAGCACCCTCTGATTAGTCCCTTGGATGTTGTTGAAGCTAAAAGCCACAGACTGTGTAATTTATAAAGCAGAGAGATTCGTTGGACCGACAGATCTGAAATCTAGGAAGTTCAACAGCGCTGCGTCATGAACAATGGTTCACGTAGTGAACTGGTCTTGTCACATGAGCCAAGCCCTATGACCAATCACTTTCTAGAGGCCTCAGCTCCAAATATCATTAACGTTTGTGACTGAGTTCCAAATTTGGAGGATATAATCAAGCTATGGCATCCATGTACATTTTTATATTTCTGCTCAATTAGTAGCAAGCCAGAAGATAACACAGATTATACAATAAATGACCAAA
This sequence comes from Cricetomys ansorgei, assembly GCA_026225945.1. Classification (NCBI taxonomy): domain Eukaryota; kingdom Metazoa; phylum Chordata; class Mammalia; order Rodentia; family Nesomyidae; genus Cricetomys; species Cricetomys ansorgei. The sequence goes on from JAMJFZ010004039.1 coordinate 2,625,030, forward strand.
GTCTCAGAACCGTTTATCGATACAGTCTAACTCAGCTCCGTGCTTCTGAAATGGATGTCCCTCTGTACACTCTTCTGCATTCCGTCTTCCTGCTGATGAACGTTTAGTCGTCCTGTTGGGAACCCTACAACTGGGCCGGGGTGAACCCTTTCATATATCTCATTATGCAAAATGGACTCCCTCTTAGCAATTTCTCTAATGAGCCAGCTGACATCCAAGCAGAAAGGAACTTCAGAACAGTCCTGAAAACTAAGAGGTGGCGGGGAGAGCTGACTTTTGTTTGAGGAGGGCACTGCATTGCCTGTTGGGAGAGAACAGAGATGTCTGTTCGGCAGGAAACAGAATCCAATTTGCTGCCTTTAGACCCCTTTGCCTGGGGGGCATTCATATGGCTGAAGCTGATCTACCACGGAGCAGGAGGCCTGTGAAGTCTGCCCAGGATCTAGGGCTTACTTCCCGTAGGGATTTGCAAAGCCTTTTTTCTCATGGCTGTTGGCAATTTGCAAAAGTGCTCTGTGAGTTTCATAAGTAAGTTTGGAAGTCAAGTAATTGAGGCAGTTTAATTTTAGCTCCTCGTGTCTCCTTTATAAAAGTTAGCTGTTTATGAGAAATGTTGAAAAAAAAAAAAAAAAACTATCCTCAGAAGAATTCTCTTTCGGGCTTGAAATAGTCTCATCTGGAGGCACACGTGTGAGGTCGATCGAAGGCCTTGTCCTCAGTTTGCTGTCCCCCAAATCAGTCAGTGTGAAGCACAGTCTTGTTCTGCTCCAACTTTCTCTCCTTCCGGCACCGGGATCCTACAGCCTTGCCTTGGCTGTAGGATCTTGACTGCCTTCGGGGAAGCCATTTATTGTTTACGTTCGGGAGTGGAAGCTGAGAGAGCCCCTGTCAACCACCACGTTTGTTCCTCCCAGGCTTACAGCTTCCTACTCCAGTCCTTGGAGCTTCGTACCTTAGTATCAAGCGCTCCCTGTGTGAGGCAGATGGTTCTGTGATGTGAGACAGAAAGGCAGAGATTCTGCAGGCTTGCGAGACCAAAGCCTCGGCACGCTCCTGTTTAAAACCTGCTGATAGGTCTCGGTGGCTGGCGGCCGAAGTCCGCGGTATAACTTAGCTGGATATCCAAAGCCCTCGTGAGTGGGCCCCAGTGATCTTTCTAGTGACTCAGTTTATTCCTTCCTTCCAGGAATATTTTCTATCCGCGTGGATGTGCCCTTTTTACCTCCAACCCCTACCTGGCTTTCCAGCACTACTCCCTCTGTCTAGAGTATTTCTTCTTCCACATTCCTCAAATTTCAAAGGACCATTTCAGTCCCTAGTCAAATGCCCGATTCCTTACTTTGCCCAGACACCCCATTCCCTAGCTGTATGGTGACTTAAGACAGACCATGTCACGTGGGAAATACTTAACGAGCATCAGCTATGTTGAGCCAGCTCTCGTGCAACTCACAACCCCCAGCCTGTTTCCTAGCGCACGATAGCAAGTCAATCAACTCTGCTTACATAAACACTTATTAATTTAGACGCGTACATATTGAAAGCACTCACGGTAGTACCCATATGCTTAGTGAACCGACTGCCAGCCACCCCCATATTGAATTCTCCCTGCCGGTAAGCAGCCACACACACTCTTCTGCCTGAAACCATTTGCAGGTGTCCTGGTGTGATGTTGGAAGTCATGACCGAGGGGACTCTGAAATTGCTGGCTTTCTTGACTTGGCTTGATTACATTTTTGTGACTTTTCCATAGCTCCTAGGAATCTTAAATAGATTCTTCTGTCTCCCGAGCACCCTGATAGGATACGTGCTGCTTCGCGAAGAGACAGGTCAGTCTACAGAGGAAGTGACGAGCACGTTCTGGAGTGTTGGTGATGGGCACGTGGTCACGGGATGGCCCTCTACTAAAATGTAAGTTGATGTAATGAACATAATTTGTCTTAGAGTTCCACCTTTGTTAGCTGGCGTCTGGTACCTTCACAATTGCCAAGACACACACTTCATATGGACAGCGTTCTGACCATAAAGCTCTGTCATTTCTATGGTGTCGTGATTTCTCTCAAAGATACACACCCGTGTGAACCCAGACACTGTAGCATCCTTGATGTTCTGGCGGTCCTCAGCAAATATAATCTTCTCAGATATTGCTGGGAAGAAGATGGGTTAGCACAGCCAGAGAGAGCAATCGGATAATTTATCTATAAAGCTGAAAGCGGAAACTCCCAGAAATCCCACCTCTGTCTGGATTCTCCATCACAGTTATTTCTATATTTTTTAATCATGTGACATATCAGTTGAAAGGTCCCAGCTCCCTTCTTAGCTTGAGTATCAACTTTTTATTTATAAATTTTATGCTCAAATTACTATGGAGAAACCACAGCTGCTTGGCGGCTTGGATGTGCTGTCTTTCAGTTTTGCCCTCAAAGGAATCTGAATTTTATGTAGCACTGCCTGCAGGATATCGCGCAGGCCCGTGACGGATACATGATTTCTGTTTGTGGCAGAATCCCATAGTGGCTTAGAAAGTGCCTTTCCCAGTGTGTGTGTGTGTGTGTGTGCACACACACACACACACACACACACACACTTTACTTTCCCAGAAAATTGATATTAAATAAAGGTTATCGTATTTGGGGAAAAGATGCACCAGATCTCCAACTCTGCTTCCTGAGTAGTTCTGAATTCTTTTCTGCTTTGAAGCCGCGAATCACAGTTTGGCCAGAGGGAAGGTTCCTGGAAGCCTGGTCTCCCCTGGCTGACGAGCTGAGCTGTGTCTCCGTCCCCTCAGTGCTGACATCATCTCCGACTTCACTGATCTTCCTCACGATCATTCTTTTGACCTCTCTGTCTCTCATCCCATCCACTCTCTTGACAATCTATTACTACAGGCTAGGAGTCACATTGCCTTAATTTTTCATATTTCTTGTTTCTGAATTTTGATTTGAGTGTCTGAGATGAAGCCATCGGTTGGATCGTTATTTTAAATCCCTTTTATTCTTCTGCTAGAAATGGTACCATGTTCTACTGGGACCAGATTCCAAGGGGTTTGAGGTGTCACACGGCCCCTCTGCACTTGAGGGTGCAGTTCGGTATCTAAGCCTGCGTCCCATGTGCTAAGGACACCTGGGTATGATCTCTGATGTCATTCTTAGAGTAGAGCATTAGTCTCAGAATCAGCCATAAGTGACCTGCTATGGAACTACAATATTAGCTCAAAGCAATCCCCCCCCCCCAGCTTAAGTAACTTTCTGGGAATAAATGAACAGGGAGTGGACACTACATGCAAAACGCATGAATGGAAAGAAGAAAAGTAAATGCCTAGGACTTTGAATTCGTATAAAAATAGAGAAACAGCAGAGGAAGGGCAGGTAAGTTGAAGGGTTGGAAAAGTGTGAGGGTAAATGGAGTTTAGAACGTATCAAAATGTGAATGAAAGTTCCCAGAAAGGACCACACCATACTATTCATTTGCACAGCGTTCTCGAGCTGGCACAGTGGCAGAGAGGGAAATGACAGCGGCGATGATCTGGGCTTTAGAGATGTCCCGAGGAGGAAGCGCCAAAGCTATAAAGAGCCGAATACTTCCTTCCTGATAGACGGAGAACAATTTAACTCTACATTTTCTATTTAAAAACCCCGTATTTTAGGAAAGCATTGCTGCTATCCAGTCTGTTTTTAGAGTAGAATAACAGGGGAAAGCAAGGTCCAGTTTTAAATCCCATAGAATTTTGCCCATGGAGATCCTGAGGAGGTGGGGGCAGCCGGGGCATAGCAAGTTGTAGCCTTGGGCAGGACTCCAGGGTTTTCATTGGCTGCTGTAACCTGATTGCTGAGCAAATGTGTTTCTGCCAGGTCCCTACAAAAACAACCGGTGGAACATGGCTGCGGATTCTTGGGAAATTCTGAAAAGCCAATATTCTCTACAATGGGACCTCAGATCTTCGCTTACCAAATACTTTCCTTTTGCCTCGTCCCTCAACTAACAGCTGATAAAATACATAGTTTCGAAGCCCCAGCTCGCTTTCTGTTGAACAAGCCGCATACTGTGTTAGCACAGGGACCACCTGGCAGGGGATGAGCAGCATCATGAAGGACTAGCGTGCTCACAGGCTAGGAGGGAGGTATGGGCCAGACTGTTGTGTGTGTGTGTGTGTGTGTGTGTGTCAGGGGATCACACATTTATATCCTATAGGATGGAGAGAACTGAGTCTCAAATGGTCAGAGAAAGCCCAGTCCATTCAGAGGGCAGGGTGGACAGTAAGTCCAGAACTAGGAAAGATGCAGTCTATTCAGAATGCCGGAGGCTTGGCGATGCAGAGATTGAGATAGAGAAAGGTGAGCCAGTCTAAACAGTGAGGGATGGGCCAGTCCATTGAATCAGAGAGAGGTGGGCCAGTCCATTGAATCAGAGAGAGGTGGGCCAGTCCATTGAATCAGAGAGGTGGGCCAGTCCATTCAATCAGAGAGGTGGGCCAGTCCATTCAATCAGAGAGGTGGGCCGGTCCATTCAATCAGAGAGGTGGGCCAGTCCATTCAATCAGAGAGGTGGGCCAGTCCATTCAAACAGAAAAGGTTGGGCCAGTTCATTCAAACAGGAAGATGTGGGCCAGTCCATTCAAACAGTGAGATGGGCAAGTCTCGGGACTTCAAGTACTTTGAAAGCTGAATTTGTTCTAGGAACTCTCGAATAATTAAACACCTGCCACTATCTTCCACTAAGGACATCACTAAAGAAATAATTTAGCTCTTTGGGACTGCGCCTTTAGATATACCATTAAATAGCAGCCTACCTTTATAGATTATTTAAAAAATATATAGTTGTAAACAAACAGTGATCAATTAGAAAAATCAGTTAAAATTTAAAATATCAGTTGAAATAAAACATTTGGCTGACCAGCCATCAACAAACGAGAGTGTCTATGACCCTAGCAGTCTCAGCTTAGGAAAATTGACTAGCAGCCGATGACTACATGCTGAGCTTATGAGCCAGATTGTCTCACGCTGTAATTTAACTGAGACGAGACCCCTGGAGATGGAAAATATCTGAGATTAAATCTGGTTTAGTCTGCTTGTAGAGTTCCCCTGTAATTGATAAAGAGTCACAAGAACTTTGAAGCGACCTCAAGCCTCGTCTTCTGGAGCTGTGGAGACCAGCACTCCTTTGCACCCCGAGAGGACTTTGTGTTAGACAGGGACACTGCACCGGCTCTTTATCAAGTGACACCTGCAGTGTCTACCAACCTTGAAAAAAGTTTTGGGTGCTACTTTCTTATTTTATAGATGAGAAAAGTGATGCTCAGAAATAGGTGCTTAGGATGAAATCCCTTTTCTGCAAGTGATAGAATTTAAACTTCGAACTCTCTTTTTTTTTTCCTTCTTAATAGCTTCTAGTAAGCGTATTCTGCAACAGATCCTTACCTGTATATAACCATCTTGCTTATTCTTGGCTCCTGTCTTCACTCATCTTCCTGATATCTCTGTGAATCCACCCTCTCCCCGGCAAGTCTCTTTCCCACACTCAAGTCTTTTTGTTTAATTTTGTGACCTACTGAGTTTACTCAGGGCCATCAGTCTGATCATGGATTTGGAGCCATTATTGAAGACTGGTGAGCATCTCAGTAGGCATGTAGCAGAAGACAAAGACAGCTCGCCTCCAGGATAAGCCAATAGTGCAGGAGAGAGAGAGAGAGAGAGAGAGAGAGAGAGAGAGAGAGAGAGAGAGAGAGAGAGAAAGAGAGAGTTAGTTTGGCAAGTCCATCCTCAATCTGTGATTGGCTGTTGACAGGTCTAGTCCCACGCAGGCCCAGTGAAGGCACCTGTAACTGCTATGCATTCATGACTGCAGTGGCTGTGTCACGCCAAGAAGATGGTATTTGACAATGTTCCCTATCTTCTAACTCAACATATTTTTCGCTCCATCATCTGCCACGTTAGAGGAAGTGGTATACATGCCCTGTTTAGAACCAAGTGCTCAACCATCACTTACTCTCATCCCCTTGGCTTTCCGAGGGTCTGCATTCACTGTAGCTCATTGCAAAGAGCACATCTCTGATAAAAACTGAGAGTAGCACGTGTCTATGGGTACAGACATACATATTTAGTAGGCAGTTTGGTGCCCTGTCAATGTGGCCTAAGGGCCAACCCCTCCTCTGTCATAGGTTTTGAATGAGTTTAAAGTACCTGACATGAATTCCCTCTGGTGGAGCAGTCCTCAGAGCCAAACAGGTAGCAGCTGGTTACGCCAAGAGCAGTTGTACCACTGTTACACCTGCGAATACACCTTCCAGGTCAGGTCAGGCTGGATTGTAGGGATCACATCTGGATAAGATTGTTGATGCCTCTTCCTCCCAACAGCCTGCATAGCACCTTTGGGAACTATGAAAGCTATCCAACGGGGAGGGAGGGATCTCCAGTTCAGTTTCAGCTTGACCTCACTAGACGTGGCTGTAAAGATGTGTGGTGTCTTCAGCAGTAAGACCTCATCAACTAGATCTGGTGGGCAAGCAAGAGGAACAGCAAAAGCCTAAATTATTTTGGGGAGCCTCTGGGATCTCTCAGAGCAACAACTCCTAAAGAGTCAGCCTGGCACTGGGACTTCTGTTTATTAACTCATGGCTTTTAGTGGAGCTTTATAAGGTCACGTAGGAAATATCTTTTCTAACTCAATTTTAAATCTTGCATTTGTAGCAATTAGGCTGTGGCTCACCAAGGAAGACAGGAGACGTATTTCATAGACTCAAACCCTGCCAGACCTCAGCAGAGAGAACCACTGCCATGACAAGCACCAACCAGGTGTTTTTATTCTTTCAGAACTCCTCAGGTGTTCTACTGATAGCACATGCAGATCATTAGCAATCAGACATCCCCCACAGAAATCCAACACCTGCAGGCAATAGAAAACGCCCTAGACTTAGGATAGCCCTTCCCCCAACAGTGCATAAAACAATTTCAAACATAACTAAAAATAGACTTCCCCAACATACATGTTTTAGAATTGACTTACAAAGTAGTAGGTTTTCATATAGCTCTCATTTACTCTTTATTTTGGTTAATCCCCCTGTCTCTCCCATTTACCACACCCTTCTGTTTAAGTCTCCCCCCTGCCCCTGCCGCCACCCCAACAACCCCCATACTTTCATATTGCCTACACTACACTATCTCCTCTCCCTTAAGGGATCATCCAGTCAATGGTGTCCTTTGAGTCCCCTGGCTTTCCTGGTATGCAAGTTGAACACACTGAGTTAGACATTAAAACTAGGTTCTACATGAGGGTGAGCATGTTATCTGTCTTTCTGTGTCTGGATGGCCTCACTTGAAATAATTTAAGTACATGCAAGGACGTATGCAAGTTGCATGCATAATTTTATGGCACTTTGCATAAGGGACATCGGCACCCAGGGATTTGAGTATGGAAGGCAGTTTGTCCTCTAGGCAACCCTCAGTGACAGTGACAGAAAGCTACGTCTAGATGTTAGTAGGTGTTACAGTGAGATTTTCAGATGGGGTTTCTCCCCTTTATTTCTACCTGTTTTTCTGATTAGATTTTTATATGTACCGATAGCAAAATGAGAGGGGAGACAGGCCCAGGGCTAGGTCAGAGTTGGTGGCTACCAGCTGCATCTTTTGGGGTGTGTGGGTCTCTTCAGCTCCGCAGGCAGCTTTCTTCCTCCTCTGAGCTAGTGATCTTTTCATGAGTCACATCACTCTGGAGGCAAAGTGGCTTCTTCTCTCCTTCAGAAGGCACTGTGATTTAATCGCAGATAATTGCTGCTCCAAAAGATTGGCACTTCACATCCCTCGGATTTGCTGTCTCTCAAATCAAACAGCACAGTGAATCGGTGCTGTCAGTACAATAGACATTCTACCGGCATAAAAACCCACCTGCCTCCTACATGCCTCCCGGAGTTATTTTCCCTTGTAATGATGGAGCATGATGGAAATCCTCTCCTCACCCTATCATTATGTTATAGAATATGTTGATTAAAGTCTTGGGGAGCTCAGCTCCATTAGAATAGAGGAATTACCATTTATCACGCATCTAGTTTATGCCCCAAGTTAAATGCTTTTAAATGCAGGGGCTCATTCATAACAAGGATGTGCAAGCAACAGGAAGACTACAGTTTTCCAGGTAGGAAGACTGAGGCCGAGGGAGATGCAGAAAGGGATGAACCAGGGAAGGGGGTATATTGTCCACGTTCTCAACCATGGCGTCGGGTTGACAAGGTCTTGCTGGTTCCATCCTTGACTATAATCTCAGGCAGGCAGCTCCACTTCCCACAGCCTTAGACCCTGAATTTGTAAAACAGTTATTATTATTATTATTACTACAGTATTGCTATGATCTAGCTTACAACTCATAATGGCTTTTATTTGATGTCATCGTCACAAGAACATTTACAGTGCTTTTTTGGTGGGTATTAGACAGTTCTCCTTGGCTTTACTTCTATGTATAATAGATTTCTTTTTCATATCATGACTTGGATTCATTCTCTTTTCTCTGCTACGTTTTAATGTGTTATCCTGTTTTCTTTCCCCTCTGTGAACACAGACTTTTATTCTACCATAAATTTCTGCAGTGTGTGAGCACCATGCTTCTTCCACTGGGGTGAAGTCTTAGGCCAGCCCTCAGAGGTTAGTAGAAGTCTGGGAGCCAGACATAGGACCTGTGCTGTAAGGTGTAGGGAAAGAGGTCTGTGTGCTGCCCTTGGGCAGAGATCACAATCATGGTTTATGTAAGGATTGTTGTTGGCTTAAATAAATACTGCTTCAGACAAGACTAGAAGACACACAGGAGGGCATGGAAATAAGCATGCTCCAAGGGCTGCAAAAGAATCCAGAGAAGGGAGGGACGCTGGTGCCACACCTTGGAAGTTACTGCAGGAGGATAGTTGGAAGCAGGAAGGCTTTTGTTTCCTTGGTTAGATTTCTCCCTCCCTTCTCTCTCTCTCTCTCTCTCTCTCTCTCTCTCTCTCTCCCTTTCTCTCCCTCTCCCTCTCCCTCCCCCCCCCCTCTGTGGTTATTGCCAGTAGGATTTCTTCCTTGATACACTTTCCATGTGTTTGTCACTGACCTACAGGAAGGATATTAACCTGTGTGTAGTTTTGTAACCTAACACTTGCTTCCTGAGAAAAATCCTTTCACTTTAACCTCATTACAAGTTTACACTATTTGGGCAATGTTAACGGGAGAGGGGTTTCTTAGCAACCTTTAAAGATGTCACTTGAGAGTCCCCCAAATCCCATATGCACCCATTGCAAAGAAAGCTAACTGCAGTCCTCTGGCCAGTAGTCCACACTTGTGCTGGAGCGCTTGCTCTCTTCTCAGAGCACTGCTCTGTCTTTAATAAACCCAACCTTGCTTTACGTTTGGCTTGCTTTCAAAGTCATTTCTCTGTCAAAGCCTCGAATCTCAGTTTTGCCTGCATAGGGGTCTCTGAAAAGAAGTCCCCAGGCAGCCATGAGTGTTCTGGGGGGCTGTGTTCCATCACCAGTGACAGCTGGGATCCTGCTTGCAGCTGGCACCTGAAGGGGGACCACTGTACGGAAGGTGGAACTCTCACCCCGTGGGGTCTGGTATACTTGTTCTGGGTGGTTTGAATCAGGATTTTTCTGTAATGTGTCCATTTGGCTTTGTAGCAGGTGGAGTACTTCCTGCCAGGAAAACATGGTTTCTTAAAATGACTCAAATGCACGTGTATTTATGAAGAAAACAGGTGAGAGTCTGCGGAGTCATGTGTGAAATGGCACAAAGCAGGATGAGCAAGACCTGTTGCCTGGCCACAAGAGGTTGCAGGTGGCCACGAGGCAGACCTCAGGGAAGCCTCACGTCTACCTGACCCGTGGATTGCACGAGGCACAGGAGGATAGCTCTGGGGGAGGCAGGCGAGATGGCTCTTTGGAGAAGTAGCTCTCGACTGGATTGGGCTTTGCTCTCTTAGAGGCAGATGCAAATCCTCAGAGCAGAAAGAAAAAAGAAAACAGAAGGTATTGCACAAGTCTAGGCCCCCAAAGTGGAGTTTCTCCAAAGCGAGGGACGCCCCCTTCCATGGTTAGAGCGATGCTTTGCTCGAGAAACAGAGTGGGCAATTTCAACAAGGGTTGTCTAAATCCGAGGGTTAGGAGACGGCCTCCGAGGACTGGCTTAGACACTTTCTCAGTGTGTACTCACTTGTGGAGCCAACACTTGGTGTTGCGTTTATATTTAATCCATTTCGAAGCCCATTGCAATTGGATACTTAACAATCCCGAGCTCACCGCGATTGGATATTTAACCTGTTTTTATCTGTGTTTTTGTTAGGGATCTTCAGGACCTTGTCGGTCCTTAGGACAGAAGCATCTCTGCTTCTCCTCTCACAGTTGTTGTCATGTATCGAGTAGTGAAAATGTGCCCAGCTCACAACACCGCCAACCTGCATTGCATCGTAACTCTCTCAAGAGCTTCACAGGAAAGAAAGATTGTCGTTCCCATTTTGTAGCCAGGAAGACTGAGGGAGAGCTGGAGCAGAGTTTCCTAATGATAGGAAAGGGTCTAGTTCAGTGGTTCTTAACCTTCTCAACGCTGTGTGACCCTTTAATATAGTTCTTCATGTTGTGGTGACCCGCCAATCAAACCCATTTTCGTTGCTACTTCAAAACGGCAACTTTGCTACTGCTGTGAATCGTAATGGAACTATCTGAGATGCAGATGGTCTTAGGTGACCCCTGTGAAAGGGTCATTCAGCCCCAAAGAGGGCACGACCCACAGTTTGAGAAACACTGGTCTAGCTGAATTTGTATGGTCTGCGGTTCGTGTTCTCTCCTACATTTTCCTGCCCAAGGGAAGGAAAGATACATTGAGCACCAGAAATGCACCAACATTTTCTCATCTGGCCATGGCTGCCCTGGGAGATGTCTGTCTCCTTTGAAAAGGAGAGCTCCTGAGGCCCAGGAAGGTGACCGACCCTGGAGGCCCACAGTTTGGGAGCAAAAGTAAAATTCAGTTGTATGCTTGCTCTACGCTATGTCTCTGCCTCTCTGTAGCAGGGACCTGTTGCTTCTGGTGTCATCTTCAACCCTGATGTCCACTTCTCCTCTTGCTTGATACCATTCTGCCTTTGGCTTCCCAAGGCCACAAGTCCTTTATGAACCCAGATCTTCCAGTTCCCAGGCCGCACCCAGTTCCCACGTGGCCCATCTGTCAGTGTCCCACACTAACGGTCAGAACCCTGGATCACCCGCGTTGTTCTACCTGTCCTCTGCAGAAATGGTAACTGCTCTCTGTGTTTCAGCAAGATTCTTGTTGCTCCCCTTTGAATTCTTTTCCCTGACAAGATAAACTAAAGAGTTTCTGGTTCCACGAAGTTCCCTCAAGATAGGTGGGACAAGAAACAGCACTGGGAGATCCCTTCCCTGGCTTAGCCAGGCTCTTTGGAGGATGAGTTCAAAAGCCAGAGATAGGAAAGTGAACAATGTCTCATTAAAACTTGGGTGCCTGTTTGATTTATTAATCATCTTGGCCTGATAGTCCCTGATAAGTCTGCCTTGGAATATTAATCACCAGGTCCGTGGGAGGGAGCTGCTGGCTGTCGCTGCTTTCCCTTTAACGGCTTTCCTGCCCACATCCAAAGCCTGGAATAGAACTTGGGCTCCGAGGCTTGCTTGTAAGGCGGTGATGGGTGGGTCGTCCTGCAGGCACGGCCTTCCCACCATCCGCAGTGTGACTGTGACTCACCACTGTGTCCTCACCTGCTACGGTTGATACTCTCTAGGGAGCACAGTGTGTCTCACTTGGCGTAAGGATGGGGAAAGCAAGGGATGGCAATGTATCGATATGCTCCGTGCCCGGATCAGGCAAGCCTGCCTTCCTCAGCATCTCCATAATTACCTGCCCTGCAGGAACGTGTCTGAGTGGTCCTGGCTCAGTAGGAACTAATGAGATGTCAGAGAGTCGGTCTGGGCGAGGAGTTATTTGTAAGTTTGATTTCGTTTTTGTTTCTTCCCCCTGAGATCAAACTCTCTCCAGATTTTGAAAGTACTCACCTCTTTTGTTTTAATTACTCGACAAGACTCACAGACTTTTACTCTAAGATTCGGATTTGAAAATAACCAGGTTTCGAAAAGTCGGAATGTGTTCACGCGTTCGTTCGGTTTATTTACTTACTCATTTACCTGTTTATTGGACCAATGTTATTCATCTGTCTGCGTGAGCACCGCAGAGCCACTGAGGGTGAGCTCGTGGCTCCCATCCCCAGAACTACCTGGTGGCCTGACAGATGCTTCTAAGGGAGGCCTAGGAGGGAGCTGCCCACCCTCAGGGTTCATCTGGTGTTTTCTCCTGAAGGCACAGCGGCGGTGAGAGGGAAGCTTAGACGTTGCCTTTCGTTCTGAGTCGCTTGCGACGGTTTCCTCTGCCTGATTTTGCTTCCACCTAGATACGCTACTCAGGCTCCTTTGTTTTAACTCTGTGGTTCAGAAACAGGATTGTTTTCTATAAAGTTATGTAAAATATGCATGTGTTTCCTAAGTTAAACCTACAAAAAAATGTGTTGTTGAAAAGTCAAGTTTAGGGCTGGGGACATGGCTCAGCTGGTAAAGGCCAGGCTCACAAGCAAAAACGTAAAAAAGTCAAGTTTATTCCCATCCTCCTATCTGGCTTGCTTTCTTTGCTTATTGCAAAACATTTTTTTTTCCCCGAGACAGGGTTTCTCTGTTGTAACTCTGTCTTCTAACTCACTCTGTAGACCAGGCTGGCCTTGAACTCACAGAGATCCTCCTGCCTCTGCCTCCCAAGTGCTGGGATTAAAGGCGTGCGTCATCACGGCCTGACTAAACATTTTTAAACGATAGTAGAGTTTTCTATTAACAAAGACAAACAGGTAACACATGTATTGTATTATGTATTATATTAATCCATTGCTACTAACGTAATAAAGTACCCCAGGATGTATGCTTTAAGAGGTTTACTACATAAAATAAAATTAAATAAATTATTTTTAAAAATTTTAAAGGGAGGATTAGAGAGCTGGTTCGGTAGTTAAGAGCGTTGGCTGCTCTTCTAGAGGTCCTGGGTTCAATTCCCAGAACCTACATGGCAGCTCACAACTGTCTGCAACTCCAGTTACTAATGCACATAAAATAAAATAAAATAAATTATTTAAAACTTTTTTTAAAAAAGAAAGAAAAGAGGTTTACTTCGCTCATAGTTGGGGAAGCCAAATGATTAAAATTGAGATGTCCCTTTGTTTCACCCTCTGGTGAGAGTCCCTTTGATGGTACAACATGGCAGAAGCCATCATGGTCGGAGCACTTGCAAGACAGAGAGATCCCATGGAGAGAGGTTAGATCCAGAGACAGCCAAGACTCAAAGGTGTTCTTTATTATAACCCACTGTCATGGGAACAAACTCGGGGGCCCATGAGAATTACACTAATTCCTTCTGAGGGTAGCATCTGCAGTGACCCAACCACTCCCTGCTAGACCCAACCTTCTAAATCTATTACTTATAAATAGCTTCACATTGAGGATAGGTTTCCTGTGCACGGCACATCACATTTAAACCAGGGAATAACCATCCTTCAATTTGTGCATATATATACATGTGCCTGCTTATCTATCTATCTATCTATCTATCTATCTATCTATCTATCTATCTATCTACCTATCTACTATCATCTACTTATCATCTACAAATAGCTGAATTCCTGATCTATCACCTACTCCCATCATTCATTCATCCATCTACCCGTGGAAACTATCAGTATACACATGCGCGCATCTGTAAGTGTACTCATGCACGCATGCGTTTGTTTCTGCGTCTGTGGGTCCATCTATGATTCTGTTCGTTTACCAGCTTCGCTTCTGAGGAGACTGGCAAGAGAGCATATATGCATCTATCTGCCTTGTGTGTCCCCACAGCAGGGCATCCTGCAGAACCTCAGCTCTAGGCCTCAGATGCTAGCGGGTGGCACTTTTTGATTAAGTGGAGTTTAGATGTGTGTACATTTCGAGAGATTTACCTTGTGGTCAGGGATGTGTTTGGTCAGGTATACAGGGGGCAATAAACGACTATTCCGAAGCCTAGTGATGGCCCAATATACTTCAGTTTTGGGCTTGCAGCATTCCGGACTCTCCGGAATTGTTGAGGTCTGATCAGTTAATCAGACTTGCAGAAGGTTAGTGGGAGGTACAGCTTTTCCGCGGGATCTTTTGTTCTCAACTGTATCAACAGTAGAGAGAGTGGATATTACCAGGAGAAATGCCATCAGTTTTTCCTGATTTTGTATCCTATTGGCTATAGGCTAGTCAGATGTGGCCTTTATCATGTCGGTATTTGTCCCTTTCGTTCCTAGTTTCCTCAAGACTTTTATCACGAGAGCATGTTGGACTCCGCCATGTGTCTTTTCTTTACCTTTTGATAATCATACGGTTTCTGGCCTTAAGTCTTCCTATGTGCATGTAGACTTACATTTGTTTCCATTTGTTGAACCAACCTTGCATTACTAGGGTGAACCAACGTGGTCATGACGTATGATTCTCTGGACGCGTTCTTGGATTTGGTTTGCAAGAATTTTGTTACCAAGTTTTGCACCTGTGTTCATCAAAGGAGTCGGTCTGCTCCCTATTTTGTGGAATGGTGTGAGAAGTTAGATTCTGTAACTTCCATTCACCTGCCATGCTTACGTTTTTTTTTAAATGGTTTTCTGTTTTAAGCCGTACATCCTTCATTAAGGAAAGGTACAGAGAAGGTGACCCTTCAGACATCACAGTCCCCGGGGTTTACAGTGCTGTTCGGATTCAACACGTGCCTGCCTTAGAGGTGAGGAGTCTGGCAGTAAGTTGGCCAGGATCTGCACAGACGTTTGAACGGCCTGAGTAGGTTTCAGAGAGAGGGAAACTGTAAATCCATCCCAACATCTGCTCGCCTCTGCTTCATGTAACCCGTTTATGACAATGCTTGAACTATTTCCTCCAAAATTGATTTTTTTAAGATTCAGATTTCAGAAAACATTAGAAAAAAACATTTTTTCCCCAAAATGAGACTGGCATTCATATTCTCCTTAATTCTATTGGTTATTTTTCTTTAAAAATCATTGAGGAGGTGATAACAATTGAACAGCACCCTGATAACCAAATCACCCCTTCCTGGTGAAGTTGATGTCGTCCCCTCTAGAGCAGACCAAGCTGGGGATTTAGGAAACCTGTGGAAAGTCTCAAAGCCACTTAGAGGAGAGCAGAAGACTGTCAATTTTAAATCACACTTCATAAGAGCTTTCTCAAAAAATATGTTTCAATCTTAAAGGAAAATTCTATGTGATGAAACAGATGCTGGTTAAAATGCTCTGTCCTGTGGCACTTGGATTACCAATGACTGTAAATTTAAAAACAAAACGTAATTCATCTTACTATATTTGGTCTTCGGGATTCTTGATAGCGTTGGCTCTCTGGGAACTCACTACGTAGCGCTGTCTCCACTGAGCGTCACAAAATGTGCAGCACAGAACTCAAGCCAACAACCACAGTGGGTAAGGACACTCCAAAAATTCTGGAAACTGGAGCTCAAAGAGCTTATGGAGGTTGGTGCCAGTGGCTTAGTGGATACATCTACCACGGGGCTTTACATCATATTTGGCTGATTCTAGCGTGGGGCACTTACCTAAATTGCTAGACTCACCTCTCTGTCTCTCTCTCTCTCTGAAATATTGTCACAAGAAAAACTAATCTTCTACCTCTCTCCATATCCCACCATCTCCTCTGATTAATTTTAAAGAGAACAGTCAAGTTCCAACGCGCAGACTCACATGACGTTATTATTTTCAGACACAGGTGTTCTGTTTCAGCCCTTCCCTGTATCTTCAGGAAGCGTATGCAATTTCATCCCGAGGTATATATTTGGGAGAGTGAGCCAACCTCGTATCTCTGGGCTACCGTGGGAGCTACTCGTTTATTGTAATCGTTTCACGTGGTGGATGAGGAAAACTGCCCAAGGCAACAGAGTAATGTGTAATACTAACGAGCTTCCCAGCACGGGGCCCTGCCCGGAGGACAGACAGTCCCAAGCTATGCGACTGGGAGGAAAACAAATTGGGGACGGTGAAGAGGGCTCAATGACACTGAGGACTTACTTCGTGGCCCTCGGAGATGGGAGTTATGACCCAGCTTTACAGAGAGCGGAGTGGACGGAACGAGGAGGGAAACGGCTGTGGGCACCGGGAGGAATGGGTGAAGACATGGGTGTGTCAAGGAGAGGTAGTGGCTGTCTCTTGCAGAGCTCCGTCCTGGTCGGCCTCCGTGGCGAGAACACTGCATGTGTTTCTTCTCTCTTCTGCACCCAGCTCTGAGAGGTCGGTGGTCGGAAGCAGGTTTCTCCTCTCCGGATTCAGAACCATACCGTGCACCATACTTGCGCTTGTGAAATATACTTACTTGTGAAAATTCGAGGGCCGTTGTTCCCTTATCTGTCTTTCGAACTCTGGGGAAGATGAAATTACTCGGAGGTGGAGGGCGTTGAGTTTGGAGAACCGCAAAGACACTGAGGAGAACAAAGGAGTTGGTGCTGATGAAATCCACCTGTCAGGTCTGTATAAATAGCAACTTGTACCTACACTGCACCCACCTGCTCGGCACACATCAAAGAGCGCATTAGAGCAATTAAACTTTGCCTTGAGTTAAATCTGAGGTGTGACCTACCTTGCTCTCTGGTGAGGGGGAGAGGCAGCCGCCAACGTACATACGGCCAACCGTGCTGAGTGAAGTCAGAAGCACTTTCTGGGAGAGTTGAAGGTGGACATTCAGAGTGTAGCTGAGGCCAGCAGTGTGGCCTCAAGATAGGGATGTAATCACAAGACTGAAACGCTGGCAATTCTTGTGTAGCTACTGCTCTCAGATATCGTTTCTAAAATACCATCTCATTTCATGCAACTTCTTTTCCAATAGAAGAGCTGCAGAGTGTGGATTCCAAGCTCCCAACCTCCAGGAATACACACCTTTTATAATCCCCCCCCACCTCCTTTGTGATGATACGGGGCTTTATTATGTAGTCCAGGCTAGCCTTGAACTCATGACCCTCCTGCCTCTACTTCCAGAGTTCTGATGTTATAGGCATGCTGAGTGATTACTGGGCTGTGAGTTGACTGGTCTTTCCTTATGGAGGACATGGGAGTGAAACCTGCTTCTTCTGGATCTGAAGAAGTCAGGGAGTGACACAGATGGCTAGTGTCCGGGAACAACTCCCTGCTGTCCATTCAAACATAGACTTCCATAGAGAAGGACATGTTTACTGGTGTGTTTGAGGGTGGAATGTCTGCGGAACAATTCCACCTAATGTAACTACTCATTTCTCCTTGAGAGGAAGGCTTCTAATCTGAGGCATCTTAAGCGAAGTCAGCCCCTGTGGAACTGGTTTGCACGAACCGTTAGAGACACCTGACGATCCACCCGAGAGTCCCATGAACACCAGGGACCAGAGAGAAGTAGGTGAAGGGCAGGCGCTGCTGAGAAAATAGAGCATGTGGAAAGCTGTTTGATGCCCGGTTCCTTGGACAGGATAGAGTGATGCTCCTGGGAAAGATACTAAAGGAGTTGATTCAGCAGGGACTCCAGGACTTGTGTGGGCCTTAGGTCGCTCTGCTGAAGCCCACTCTGGGATGTGTAATTTACGAGGTAGTTTCTAGTGGATCTAAGTGCTCTAAATAAGCAGGCAAAATTGGTTCCTAACTTGTTAAGTAATCAAGAAGAGATAAAACAAGAGGGGGAAACAAGAGAGTACGGTCTGTGTAGGCCAGCTGGTGGCAAATGTGACCAGGTTTGTGCTGAGATAGAGTTCCTGGGGGAAATATCCCAATGTTAAAGTCAGCGCTGTGGGTCTCTGGGAGGCTAAGCTTAAGAAAGGTTCACTGAAAGTATAAAGCATGGGCTGGGAGCCAGGCTCAAAACCAAGCTCTGCTTCTTCCTGTATTGAGCCTTGGGGTAAATCTAACGACCTCTCTGAGCCCCAGTTTTCTCATGCATGCACTGGTAATAACTCTGTAGTAGCCACCATCTTCACAAGGGTACGACACAAGGAAACAGCAGCCGGTGACACGCAGCAGGAGCTCTTCGTAATGGTAGTTATGATAACACACATGCTTCTCTCAAGACTTTCCTGCTCATTTCTCATATACGGACTCTTCAGCCACACAGAGAATATGGGCAAGAGCTCGGGCTGTTTGTGAGACTAGATGCTTGTCTTTGTTTGCTAAAACCACCATAGCCAAATGCAAACAAGCCACCGCAGACTGGCTGGCTAGGCAGAAGTGCACCCTAAAACATTCTGGATTCTAGAAGGCTGAGATACTCATCTGGTGTGGGCAGCACCAGTTTCTCCTAAGATCTTGTCTCTGGCTTATAAATGGTCTTTTCCACTGTGATTCACACTGTCCCCTTTCTTCAAACTAATTCCCCTTCTTACCGGATGCACGTCGTCTTGGGTCATAGAAAACCCATAAAACTTCAGTTTATTCTTTTATAAGCCCTGCCTCAAAATTCAGTCACCTTCCCTGTTCTGTGGGTTTAAGGCTCCAACAGAGGAATGTAGGAAGACCCAATGCTGCATATAACACTAATTTACTTACCGATTACCCAGTCTGCTCCTGTTTCATCTGGAGCGGTGGTAGGGAGAGGGGCAGAGAGCAATAGATTCTCGGTGCCAGTACACCTAAAAACAGGAGCCCAGTTCCCATCAGAGGGATGCCAGCCCTCTGCCATAATCAGCCACCTTTCAGTCTGTTTTGTCTTGGAGATCAGAGAGGCTGGAATCTCTGCATTCAGAGGAAACACCTTTTTATCACGCCTTCAAAGAACCAGATGAGCAGATGTCTCCTGCTGTCGTGAACGATAAAGCAGAGCCCATAATGGGAGAGGCTGAGCAGCCTCAGATCTCAGTAGAAGCAAACGCTCTCAATCCCCAGAAGGACTGAAAGAAGCCAAATTGCAGAGTTCATCCGGAGGATTCGAAAGCTGGAGATGACATTGCGTGTGTGTGTGTGTGTGTGTGTGTGTGTGTGTGTGTGTGTGCGCGCGTGTGTGTTTTCTTCTTCCCAGCACACACTCTCACTGCCACAGGCAAAACATATGAAGACCAATTTCCTTTTCAATAAAATCACCTTCATTCTGGAATATAAAACAAAAATTCCAATTTCACAATATTTGTCAGGAGCCAATCGCATGCTGCATGTTGCCTTGATGCTTCCATTCCCTTTAGTTCAACCCTCATTCCCAAGAACCCTGAGAAGAAGAAGAAGCTGCAGCTGAAGGGAACTGAGGCTCCTGGAGTCCAGCAGGTGGGGATTGCCACTCTCTTCTGTGGATTGACTGAGCCAAGACTTGAGCCCATCTGCACAGGTCGAATTCCACGCACCACACCCTGGGCCTTGTTGACTTTGTCAATGTGTCATACAGAGGCACAACCTTGTAGCTTGACGTGCACATATCACGAGGCGTAGCGCTGGAGAGACAGCACAATCAGTAAAGTACCTGTTCCTGAGACATGAGGATCTAAATTCAATTCCCAGAACCTATGTAAAGAAAACCAAACTAGGTAGGATGGAGGGTACTCATAACCCCAGCACTGGGGACGTGGCCTGCCCATCCAGCTGACTCAGAAAACCCCAGGTGCCATGGAGAATCCTCCCTTAAAAAGGAAGGCTTCTGAGGAATGATAATCTGAGGTTTATCTCAGGCATACACATGCATGCACACACATGTAGAACTATACACATGCAAACACACCTTTCACACACACACACACACACACACACACCACACTACGGGGAAATTCCGCTTAGAGGTGTGTTCTAGAGAAGGGACAGGAACAAATCTGAAAACGACATACCATATTTTATGATGTAAAACATTTTTCAGATCACCCCACGTGGGGAAGAAAAGAGGATTCAAGACACCATGAAGACAGCAGAACTAAATGTTAAAACAGGGTCTTGGTGGGATTGGCGCAGTTAGTCCTGTTCCATGGAAAAGATGCTTCACCGTGACATTCCCCTCCTCCAGTGAACCTCTCTGGTGTCTGTGACTTTCCGTCCCACTGTGACACTGATGGGTCCCCTTTAAAGCCTTTCCAACAGTATGTTTATTTCTCAGCGGTGGGCATGTCCTCTCTCTTCATTTCCACTACATATCCTATGACACAGCACACAACGCTAACCAGGGCTCTCCAGTGTGGAGTCTGCCAATCACTGAAGGTCTGTGTGTGAGACCGGAAACCAGACACTTCTGCATACAATGCTGTACTCTTAACGCTTTCAGGTCAGGATGCTTACTCCCATTTTTAACTTAAACACTTTTGTTTTGCCATTGCAGATTTACTTGCAGTTGTGAAGAATCCTACAAATCTTCCTATTATTTGCTCAGTTTTTGTTTTTTACCATTAATAACATTTTATAAAACCATAGTACGTTGCACCCGTGGTAATGAAACAATCTACCAACCTGTTCCAAATTTTCCTCTGTGTGTGTGTGTGTGTGTGTGTGTGTGCGTGCATGTACTGTGTGTGCATGTGTGTGTGTGTGTGTGATGTACTTAGTGATACACAGCTTTATTACAGGGGTAGCTCTGTGTATTCCCAGTCATAGCCGAGAGGTGCCATCTCTACGAGGAGCCCCGCTACTGATCCTTTATAATCACATTGCTTCCTTCCTGTCTTCCATCTTAATGTTTAGCAGATGCTCACCTGATCTTTATTTCCATAATTTTGCCATTTCCAAAATATTATTGCAGTCGGTACTCTCCAGGGACATAGAAAAGTGTGTGTGTGTGTGTGTGTGTGTGTGTGTGTGTGTGACCACCTAGTGTTTATGAAGGATGACAAAGCAACCGCGGGTTTGCAAAGGACGCTGACAACAATTCTCTTCAGTGAGGTTTATTGTATTATGAAGTCTTCGAGGCTTGATGATCCTGCCTTCCAAGGCTCTTCCAGGACAGGAGCTGTACCTTAATTCTCTCCAGGATCTTCCTTTTGCTTAGCCTGACATTGTTAAATTAACAACTGGATTATTTGCGCATGAACTAAAGAGCAACACTGATACTTCTGCATGTACATCATGATGCCTCCTTTAGAGAGGGGTTGGCCTACAGAAGTGCCTTGGGTTATCAATTGGAGTCACAGGTTATGTTGAAATTCAAGAACTATTTCAGATATGTGGGAAAGAGTCTGGCTTAGGAAAGAATCCTCCTACTGGAATGTTCTGACTCACCACTAGTCTTTTCATTCATGCACTCAGTAACTGAGTTAACTCTTTTCCCAACACTCCTGTGGCTTTGGAACTGGTTCCCAGAGATGATAGAGAGATGGCTCAGCAATGTAGAGCATCAGCTAGCTGGTGCCAAAATCTTTGACTTCGTAACCAACAGCACTACGAGCTAAATAAACTTTTGTTCTGTAGAAACTACTGTCTCGGATTAGTTATTGTAACAACAGAACAAGAACAAAAATAGTGGTGATCGCATCTGTTACCCACGGCCTCATTCCTGAAAGTTCATCTTGTAGTTCTCATGGGTCCCTTAATCTTGAAAAGTCTTTGGTGCATTCGAGGTGGCCAACTATCCCTGCCGTAGCTCCTATGGGCAGAACCTAGAGGTCCAGAATCTGAGGTAAGACAAGGGGGTGGGGGGAATTCAGCCTCGAAAGTTCTGCCTGCTGAAATCACAAGGCTCACACAATTGTCACTCTGAGAGAGAGAGAAGGGAGGCTGCTTCCTCTCAGCCACTCTAACCAGCTGTGAGAGATCCAGTACATGCTTCTTGTTGGATCATGTCACATTGTTCACTTGTGAAATGAAGCAGGGCATACCTGAAGAGGCAGAAGTCTCTACCCGGCAAGAAGCCATCACTTCATAGGGACGTCACTCAAAGATGTGTATTCTGAATCAAAACACACAGAAAACAGAGGCAGAGCGGTGACAGTCTCACGGGTATCAAGTACTTGGAACACCAATGGTGATGTTCGTGCTGTTGTCTTCCATAGGGGAACAGGTCACGCAATTTTAAAGCAAGTGTGGTGAGTTGGGAGCTTGGGTCACTAAGTATCTGGTTTATGCATTTGTGAATCCCATCCAATAATCACGGGTTATTATCATCGATAATCCAGTGACAGACAAGTTGCGTCCCTACCACTGGTCTAGCAGAGTATGAACTCAACCACTTCTTCCAAGTCCCCAGCTGTCTCAGTCAGCTACTATTGCCGCCATAAAGCACCCTACGCAACAGCAGATTGGGGAGGAAAGGGTTTATTTGGCTAACACGTATACATCATAGTCCATCATTGAAGGAAGTCAGAAACTCAAGCAGGTCAGGTACCTGGAGTCATGAGCTGATGCAGAGGCTGTAATGAGGCGCTGCTTACTGGTTTGCTCCTCATTGCTTGTTCAGCATGCTTCTTTAGAGACCCCAGGACCACCAGCCCAT
Source organism: Cricetomys ansorgei (assembly GCA_026225945.1). NCBI lineage: Eukaryota > Metazoa > Chordata > Mammalia > Rodentia > Nesomyidae > Cricetomys > Cricetomys ansorgei. Next base: position 2,647,456 of record JAMJFZ010004039.1, read on the forward strand.
GGATGGCCCCGCCCACAATGAACTGGGTCCCCTCCCATCAATCACTAATTTAAAAAAATGCCCTACAGGCTTACTTGCAGCCAGATAGTATGGAGGCATTTTCTTAATTGAGGTTCCCTCCTCTCAGATGTCTTTAGCCTGTGTCAAGATGACATAAAACTATCCAGCACACCAGCAAAAATACCAAAAGAGCACAGCAGTGTCGTAGACTGTGGGATAATAAAGAACATTTTTTTTTTTTAAAGAGCCCTCAACTTCTGTCCAAAGCTGAACATTTTGGGTAAGTGGATACTTGAGTAGCTTAGCTGAGGTGTAAAGACCTTAAGCAGTGTTGACATTTCCAGTAAAAATGCCTGATGCAAAACGATCATTCAAAACCAACAGCTTGCAAACATACCCATAATAATCTTATAGAGAAAGAATTCTGTGGTAGCTTTAACTTGCCAAGATTACTCGGTTCTGAGGGCTAGACTCTTTCTTCTTTTGTCTCTTCCTTGGGACACACAACCCCTTCCTTCCATCACAACCAAGTAGCCATATTCTGCTTAGATTTGTGAACACAGAGAAACTGGTCTTCAAATAACATGGTTAAAAAAAAAAATCTGTTAGTTAAATGGCAGTTGTAACCAGGAGATGAGAATTAATTAAGGGAAAGTAGCACAAGTATAAATAGGTTTAAATCACAAAACAGTCTTACTCTCAATTTAATTGCTTGTGTAATTAGAGTTAATTGCAGAGTAGAGGTTTGGTAATGTAATAAAAGTTCCTTTTTTTAAAAAAATAGTGATTAGCCCGGTTCCCTATAGCCTGACTTTTCTTCACAGTCCTGCCAGAACCTGTGGGAAGTCTGATGGACCCAGTGTGAAGTGACCCATTTCCACACCCCAGTTCCCTATTTCCTCCCTGTCTCTAGACTCCCACCAAGAAACGGAGGAATTGACTGATCCGGAGTAAAGCAGAGATAAGACGACCCATTGGCCTATTCCTTTGCCGTCTCCACAACCTTGCCAGGACCCGCAGACACACTGAGTGAGCGAGTGCGGAGTCTGAGACACACAACCTGCTCCCCTGTGGTCGCTTGTCTGCAGGCTCCTTCTGGGATCTGAAAAGGAGACACTTGACAGACTGACCCAGAGCTCAGGCCAACCTGACCTGGATTCAGGGTCCACCTGTGATTTCCATTGCATGCATGGCCTGGGAAGATCGTTAGTTTGTTTATATACAAAACTCAACGGAATCAAGTTCAGCCATTTTCCTCCATAGGGGTGACTCGGGAGCTCAGCCATATCTATGTCCTGGCAGCACCCAGTTAGCTGGCGAGATTAGGTCGCAGAGCTGAGGAATAGGAAAACCTATGTAGAGATGTGGGACACGGTTGCTCTGCACAAACTAACAGGTTGGTGGCAATCTCCCTTGCTTGCCCAGTAATGGAGGTTATGGAAACTTTTATTAAAGTAGCATTACATCAACATCACACAATTGCTTACATTTCTTTATATTCTGACTTGCAATGTCTCTGCTCTTCGTGCTTGGAGATAAGTCTGCACCGTACTTTCGCACGCACTGGCTGCGTGCACTCAGGTGGTCCCACAGCCAGTGTGGAGCTTCTGTTTCCCTATTTTTGGTGTGAGGTGAGCATCTATTCCTCACTGGAGTTTTGAGGGGCCTATACAAGATAGTGGATGCGGACTGGCTTAGGACAATTCCAAACAGGTCCTCTACCCACCTAGAACTCGCTGCCCCAGGTTCAGCGGCCTGCATTTCTCCTAGCTCAGCAGTGAGCTCTTGTATAATGCATGACTTCCAGCCTCTCATTCCGACCCATTTTCTTTAAAACTTGCCTTTTCGTTTTCAAGACACAGAGGCAGGTGGCACACTGTCAACCGCGAAAGAAAGGATGAAAATATCTGCACATTTCGTACCGTCTCAAAATATTCCAACATAAATACTTACTAGAGGCCAGTCCAACTTCCCGGTCCAAGAGGACAGAAGGTGAATTTCAAGCCCAGTGAGAACAAACCTCTCAGGATCTGTCTCTGTGTGTGGGAGGAGATGGGTGGTGGTACGATGTACAACCTAGAGAGTCTCGAGTTCAAGCTTGACTCTTCCTTCGCAAAGCAAGGGGAAGCCGCGGGTGAGGGAAGGCTCCTCCCTGACTCGTTACTGTAGCCGTGCAATGCCTTGACAGCTTTGCACCCACTCTTCTCTCTGCCAAGGTTGTCCCTTCCCTTCCGGGCCACTTTGCAGTCACTGAGGCGCCATTTGAGAGCGAGGGGGTGGGTGGCTGGGGAGCTGGAGAGATGACTCAGCAGTTAAGAGCACTGGCTGCTCTTGTAGAGGACCCAGTACAGTTCCCATCGCCCGCACGGTTACTCACAAGCACCTGCAACTCTAGTTCCAGGGGATCTGACAACCTCTTCTGGCCTCCTGAGGTCCGGTGGTACACATGCACGTGGTACGCATGCACGTGGTACGCATGCACGTGGTACGCATGCACGTGGTACGCATGCACGTGGTACACATACATGCATGCAGGCAAAACACTTACACAAAATAAACAAATTCATTTTTGTTTTTTAAAGAAACACAGGTTAAAGGCTTTACTGAAACACGTCTTACTACCTCATACCACCATCACCCGCCATCAGCAGCAGCGTATTTATTGATATTACCTCTGCCATCCCCGCTACCACCACCACCACCACCACCATCATTATAATTTTTATTTCTCATATTTAACTGAGAGTTTAGTATTTTTCAAAGCATCGCTTAAGCTCTTACACTCAGGGGTCGCAGCAAACCTGTGTGGATACATGAGAACGCGGCTCATGTCACGTGACCGCGGCTCATGTCACGTGACTCTGCGATGTAGGTGGATCAGCAAGTCCAGACGAATGCTCCCGAGGAGTGTGGTAAGGCTTCTCTCATTCCTCCGCAGCCTTCCTCCGGATCCTGATCTCCGCAGGAACCGCTGCTCTGCTCATTAGTCCCTGGGTGGCTCGCCTCTGTATCTGCGCACTGGAGAGTACCTCCCTGCACGCAAATTTCTCCAAATCCTTGCTTACATAAAAGGGTGAACGGGTGGGGACTCTGCCAAAGCAGTTCCAAATGAAAGGCTCATACATTCGGTGATTCTCCTAGGATCTGTTTAGAAAGAAACAGCATGAAGATCTCCTAGATGTGAACTCCTACACTTCCTCAGTCCTCATCCCAGCCCTCGCTGCTGGCCTAAGCTCATTTCAACACCTTTCTGGCCATACCGCCAGGAACAGTGCCTGGCGGAGTCTGCAGAAGGAAATAGTACAGGGAATCGATTCCAGGAGACCCAAGGTACCCTGGGCCTCCAAGCCAAGGTGCTACTGATAAGTCTAAGACTTGGTGCATCTAACTGATGCCAATGGAAATGACCTAACCTCTCATCTCCTTTTTATTCCCAAGGCCCTAGCTCTGTGTATCATCATCAGTCCATCCAGGTGCTCATTCTACAGCCCCGTATATGCGGTGCTGCTGTCGGCAGAGAGCCTTCTAAGTGCCAGCATTTACACCTGCGTGTTTCTTTCCATGTATTAAAACAAAGGATTATTACATTCTCTGTGGTCAGGGTGCTTCTCACCTTATAGCAGAGAAGCCCAAGGCTCAAAGAGCCTTGCCTACTCACGTGTGTCCAGGAAGAGGAAGGACCAAGACTCTGCCGTAAGTTTTTCTGATTCCCAAACATGTTTTTACTTTTACTTTCTCATATCTGAGTCCTTCCTTTCTACCCCTAGGATTTTTGGATTTTGGTACTCACTTAACTCTCACAGGTCGCTTGGGGTTTCCTAATGCCCCGGGAACTCCATTTCTATAGGACACATCTCCACGGAGTAGTAAGCTGTGTCATAAAACCCAGATTTTCTCCATCCATCCATCCCAATATGGTTTACATATCCAGGCCTGGAAGCTGTCCAAGTTTCCTGTTCGCCTTCCCTGTCCAGTCAGAGTGATTTGAACTATGCTACCTAGACTATGCTACCATCCATTGGGCCCCCCCCCCCCCGACCTCCACCACTTCTTGGAGAGGCCACCAGAGGAATCCCTGCCCATGAATTCATCCCTGCACAAAAACTTACAAGAAGGTCTTTTGCAATTTATGTCTTTCAGCCTCTGAAATAAATGGGAATGGATGGGCTCACTGAGCAGAAAACGCCAGGAGGCATTCTAGAGCTCAGAATTTCCAACACAGGCCTTCCGTGAGGGGACTGGACAAACAGGCAACGCCAGGAAGAAATTGTTACCCCATGGCTGCTCACAGAGACTCAAATGCTTCCAGGGAACTACTGAGTACGGTTCAGAACAGAGCTCTGCCCGGCATTTACGGCCTAATAAAAGAGTGGCTGATTACAACCAAGCCAACAAATCCAAGAACAAGTATGGATCAGGAGAGCGCAACGGTGCCTGCACAGAAGAGAACAGGGCACGAGAGGAATCAAGAGCAGATCATCTGAGCCTGATATCTGTTATTCTAATGAGACACCTGAAGCTGGCCACTTCATAGGCGCGAAGGCTTGTTTAGCCTTCGTGTTTTGTGGTTCAGGGGCATTACTTAGCCTCTGGTGAGGCCGCCAGGGTGCGATGAGGATGATGGGAATGGGTATGAGAAAGAGCGGTGATTGCCAAGTAGAGAAGCCTTATAATGACTCACTCCTTTGACAGCTAACCGGAGGAGGCACGCAGGAGCTAGCTACCCCTCGCTGAGAGCGGTTCCCTTAGTGATCTCCCTCTAGCCTTCTGACTCCTAAAATTTCTGGCACCTCTTTAACCCTGAAGACTAAGCCCAGCACACAACCCTCTGGGGGCCGCACTTATGCGTATCCAAAGCACAGCGGGAGCTGAGCACCGCTGGGTGGTGAGGAAACAGCTTCTCTGGGGATGTTATCTGGAGCTTCTAAAGAATTCGGTTCCAGCCATAGGAAGAACAGACAGGAGAACATTACAGGAGGAACAAAGGCCTGTAAGGGGGGTGGGGAGAAGTCGGCCTGATCCAGGAAGTACAGGGAGGTTACTAGGGAAGATGGCCCAAGTAGGATATAAGTCACATGATGTAAAGGGACGTTGGATATTTTTCCTTTAAAAAGTGTTGAAGATAGACTATTTTAGGCAAAGGATTGGCATCCGCCTTACATTTTAAAAAGATCCCTCAGGTTGCTGGCAGGTTGGCGTGGCTACCTTGACCACTCAGGAGAGAGAAAAGGGCCATTTGGGCGTGGCCAGGGATCACAATAAGGATGCACAGATCTGAGTGTAGTCAAGAAATCCATACAGGCCTCGGCGATGGGTGAGTTCTAGGAACTAAAGAGAACGACGTCTAAAAGCCACACATCTGGAGAATTCTGATATCATTTCCCCGAAAGAGGAGACTAAGAGGCTGACGCTAACTAAGGCTGGAGAAGCCAGATGGGTGTTGGGAGAGGGAGTTCAGTTTCCGACAGGATTAGGCGTCATCTCAATGAACTTAGAGAACACGTTGAACGGACAGATGAACGAGAACTGTTTCATAGGCGAGAAGGTACACCCGGCCCTTACCTCTCTTTGTACCCAGGTGTCTGCAGCGAGAGCTGTTCCCATAGCAATCTCTGTTCGAGCAAACTGCTAGGACATCATGCAAGCATCCTGGAGGCTCTGAGCACTTCACGCGGACCTTGAAGACCTACACTCCAGCTGCAAGGACACAACCGTGGCTGATGCTGAAACCGGGACTCCAAGGCTGCCGGCGGCCTTGCCTCCATTACAGCTGCTTCAGCCTGTGTTGGACTTCAGGGATCCAAACTGGGACCCCTAGGGTCCAAACCGGAACGCCACATCCCCACAGAGACTCACAGACTGGATATCGATGCAAATAGCAAGAGGATTTATTCCAGTGCACTGGGACCGTTCTAACACGCAGGATAGAAGCGGCCCCAAGGAGCAAATGGTGAAGCTTTTTGAGGCATTACCGGCGCGCGTCCGGGTCCCGCCTATCCCACGCAGGAGATGAGCATGGCGGGCCCCGATCCCTTCCCTCCCAGCCCTTTTATCGGGTTAGGGCAAAGGGGTCTGGGGATGGGGGCTCGTGCAGCTGATTGGCTTCGAGCTCTCTATGTTAGACTAATTGGTCGGGAGTTTCGCGCCTGCGAGGGATGGGGGGGGCGTGGTCAACCTGTGCCCTTGGACTAGCCCCTTGGGACAGGGTGGCTCCTGGTATGCTGGGGAAGGAAGAATCCTGCTGATAAGCTTAATGGTCATTTCCCTGTGGGTGGGGAGGAGACTGAAGAGTAAACCCTTTCACTCCCCACTTTTTCTTTTTGCACTGCTCCAATCATGGAGCAGCTGTTTCTAGCTCCTGATCACTAGCATTGATTAATTTATAGTCAACCCCTGTAGGATTCCTAAGAAACTGGTACTGTTGTCTGGGAACCATAATCTGTACTGCACTGATTTCATATTGTCAACTTAATGAATCTGAGTCTATCTGGCCTCAACAGGGTAATGTTCTGGTGGGCCAATAGGCACTATACATGCCATGTCCCCAGTCTTAGGGAGTTTTCTTTTGACTAAAAGTTCCAGCCTGTGGAAATGGGACGTTGTAATCTCTTAGACTGCTTCCTGCTGAGAGGGGACGTCGTCAGGGGCCCCAAACAGGCTGGTATTAGTCAAAAGCTGGGGGGGGGGGGAGGTTAGGCAGTGGGGTACATCTAGTTTGCTGATCCAGGGGTGGTCACATCAGCTGGACTGGCCATCAGCTTTCAGCAAGTCCAGGGCTCACAGCTCACAGGAGTTGAAGCAACTTAATTCTTGGATGGCATCTGTCAGTGAAATGGTGATCTGTTGAGACAGATAAAACTAGAGGAAAAGGTTAAAGGTCACCGAAGCCTGCATTTGGAAGAATCACCTCAGACTCAGGCCTATCTAGGCACTCAAAAACATGTTTTTTAGGGTCCTTAGGTGGGCCATGATTTATGTTACACAGAATCTGTATTTTAGTTCATTAACATCTGTGTACAGAGTACAGAATAATAAAAAGTTCTCAAGCAACCAAAACCGAGAAAAAGAAATAAAAGCATGCTGTACACCACTAAGACAAATCCGTCCTTTTGAATGCAGACACAATGGTTTTTGGCTCCTTTTAGCAATGAACTATGATTATATATATATATCCAGAAGAGAAAGGGGAAACTAAGCCAGACTCTAGACCTGGAACAATCTGGATAAAAAATAAATATACCAGCTCAGCAGAACATGTATCTAGGATGTTAATGTCATAACTCTGAACCTGTAAAGTTTACCTAAAATCAGTTATTCAGACTTTCACAATTTACCTAGGCTTTTATCTCTGCAGATTTTTAACATTTTAAATCACTTTCTTAGGCCTCTACATTTCAACTCTCATAATATTTTTTTTGATGTTAATAATATATATTTTTCTAGACCCTAAACCTTTTTCTTTTTCTTTTTTTTTTTTTGTAATCTGACTACCCACCAGAGACATGAGCTGTTATTACTGAGTTACATCAAAAACCTATTTATCTTTTAACAGGGGGCCTGTTAGTGAGACAATCCTGTTTGTCGTGTTCAGACAGGGACTCTAGTAGCCTCAGAGAGAGAAACTGGTTGTCTATTGCTGTTAAACTAACAGAATTACAGTTAGCCATCAACACCAGAGATCTGGGAATACTAAATTATAGCTAAAGGTATAACTCAATTAAAATGACAGAGACTTACCCATACCTAGACAGATGACCCTGGACTCTCCGTGTTCTCTGTGACCTTATGGGGAACAGAGGCCTCAAGGCAATGACAGTCTTCCGTTGCCAGGCCAGTCTTCAGTTGCCAGACCAGTAGGTATCTTTCTGTGGATAAGACTCAGAGGGATCGAACCCCGCTCTGTCCATCCAAAGCAGGATGATCTACTCTCTAGTGTCTTATTTGTAGGCAGGTCTATGGCAGGTGAGGCATTGGGCAGTTTTGCCCAGTGGGACGTTTCCACAATACACAGAGGTCGCTCTGTCCCTGTCCGTCTTCTCTGGAGGTGCTGGGGTCACTGTTAGGATCTGGGGTCTCTACTTAAAACTCCAATTAAAAGTCATAATCAGCAGATCTCTGAGGGGTGAGGGCTATCTATGTTAAGTATCTCTAAGTTAACAAAACTTTGCCTATAATTTTTTCTGCTTTACTGTACTATCTAGGTCATTGTAAACATCCTTATAACTTAAACTGTCTCATAGCCTTGTGAATTTAAATATCTTAAAAGCTGTTTTTGAAAACATCTAGCTTTTGTAAAAACCTAAAGTTTTCTTAAAGTAGTTTAAAACCTTCCAACTTTGTGTTTATAATATCCCATAATGTAATGCACATATTTTTCTTTTCAGCAGCATTCTGTCTTTTAGGCCTAAGCCAACTGTTGCACTAAAGCTCAGATATCATATAACTTCTTAATTTTAAAACTGCAGGATTTTTATAAACAAACTTCAGTTATTTTTGTTTTGTTTTAAACACTTTACTCTTAAACTGAAACGATGACTGTCAGCAAAAGATGTATTCTTGTATTAGAATACACAGAGATACAGTCTTTGATATCTTATTAAACACTCTTTTTAAAATCTTAATTTTATAAACCTTATTTTAGCATACAAAAACACTATATAAAATCTATCTTAACTTAGCTTTTTCTTTTTAGATCTATACCAGAAAACACATCTTTAAAACACATTTTTAAAATACACTCTCAAGAGGGTTGGTATTGAGGCCTCAGTTATGTAGGGACCACTGTGATGAGTTAATCTTTTTGTTAGTCTACCCTCCTGACCCTTTGCCTTTTCTCTCAGGCTCTCCAAAGGAGCTCAGAGTATCTGCTCTGTATTGGCTCTCTACCCCTGTGTGTGTTTTTACACACCAAGTATGTCATCTTGCCATCTCATGCAGACTTAAGACAATCACAGAACTCTCCAGGAAGCCAAGCTTGGGTCAAGTTCCTGCCTTTTAGTTTTAGGGGCAGCAGCAGGAAGGAGGGAACAAGGTATTTTCCCCAGGCCTACTTGCCTCTCACTTTTCTCAACCCCCAGAAACCCTCTTATCTCCCTGGCAGGGAGCCCACCGCAAAGTGCAGCACATGGGATGTCCTTGGGACTTGAATTAACTGAGCTGTTCTTTCTTGCTTTCCTGGACAAAGTTTCTGGGTCTCCTAAGAACTTTCCTCCCAAATGTCAAGCCAGTTGTTTCTTCTACTGTCTTAGGAATTGGGGAGATTCCACACACCCTGTGAAATTTGCTTCCGTCTAACATCTCATCCACGCCCACTTATCTTCCACACCGGGTTGTCATCTTTCTCCGCCGGTGTGGTCCCCTCCCTCCTGGCCCCGGCTCAGGACCAGTTTTTTCTCAAATACAAGTATAATCTTACATACAGACAGAGAAATCTTAATCAGGTCTGGAACAACAGAGGAACCTTAGGACTTTTTCAGAGATGACTTGTTGCCTTTTTACAAATTGTCTGTTAGTGGCAGAAGTTATTTTAGCATTTTGGCGAGTAGCACAAGCTGCTCCAGGTCTCTCCTCTAAGTTTGCAGCAAGACTCATTTCTAAGTAAACTTGCCCCAGATCTGGCAAGCTAATATTTAAGACAGTGATATTCAAATGAACACAAAATATACATTATTTTTATACATTGACACTGGTGGTCACCAAGACAGAATTAATACATCAGATGACATTTAACATCTTGAACTCCTGCCCGTAGTAGGATCAGCTTATCAGAACTTTACAGCCAGAATTAATCTATACATTTCAGATCACTTTTTACTTTAATTTTCAAAATAGCTGAGGCTTAACAAAGCTAGCAAAGACAAGCAGGTAAAATATACATCTTTGCACCCAAATAGACCTTCCAACTGTGTGCCTGCAGCACCACAAATAAAGTTCCTCTATTGTAATGTACATTCCTTTTGTCACACCCTCCTCGGCAGTCTGCCTTCCAGGCCTGTTTGAATCAGCTCTGGTGTAGTGGCAGTTCAGCTATCTTAAAAATTTCTCTCTTATTTTTAGTATAGAAAAAACCATCACATGGCCTCTCGATCTCTAAAGACTGCTAGGTTGTTTACTCAAACCTCAATTGCCTTGATTTACTTTGTTTTAATCCCGTAACTCTCACCCTAAAAATTTGGCCGTCAGCACAAGGTACATTCCTGTATCTGAATACACAGAGGCATAGCTTTGATCCCTTATTAAAAATTGTTCTTAAAGATCCTATCTTATTTTCAGCATAGAAGAGGAAAAATCATACAAAATAAAATCCAATTTAATTTAAATATCTGAGATTTGTTGTCTCCTTGAATGGCAACACGTGGCTACCTCCATCTCCTCTTTGATCCTGGAAAAGAATGGTAGCGTCCACATCCTAAATGGAGTCACATCCGAAATGCAGTCACACATACGTTACTCAGCTTTAATTTAATGCTCTCTTTTTAAACTTACACTAGAAAAAAACATTGTCATTCACACACACTCAGATAGAAAACAGAGAGACCTCAGAACTTCCCTTGATAAGACCTGATGCTTTTTACAGTTTGTCTGCATAAGCAGAGATCAGAAACAGTTCAGCTCAGCGTCCTTTTAAAAACGTCTATCTCCGTAGCCATGCGCGCAAATGGCCACAGAGACGACAGGGACAGTGTGCACAAACCATTCCGGAACTCTGGCCAGCAGCAGAAACTGCTCCAAGAAGTCTCTCCCCAAACAGCAGCCTGTCCTCTAGTTTCTAGCAAGCTCTGTCTCAGTGGCAGTCATTACAGGGCACCTGAATCTTTAAAACCATTAGTTTTCTTTACCCAAACCACATACATATTTTAAAATACCATTTGAGTGATTTTTACAAAAGAAAGTTTGGCTGTTGTCTCAGGAGTGGGTGAGCTGCACCCCCTCCTGCCTCTTTTTGGTAGCTTTGCCTCATTAACTCTTTCCCTCCTGTGGCCGAGAGCGCCAAACCAAGGTTGCTGAGTTGAAACTGGCAGCTCTGGCTGGGGTGGGCCCCAGAGGTCTGCTCAACGCAGCACCCCCTCCCCGGCAGCTGGTCTTCTACCCCTTGTTTAGGCTTGGCTTGCATTCCTGGCTGGCAGCACTGCCACTTACCCACAGCATATGAGAGGAGTTGTTTGGCCCACGTTAGATCTCGCGTGTTACACAGGAAAACAGACAAACACAAAACATATAACCATGAAACTGAGACAAACATGAATCAGATAAGACAATGGCGCCGCACAATTTCTCAGAGGTTTTCAGGTGTACATCAACTGACTGATAAGTCGGCTCTGTCCTTGACTCCCTTAAAATGAGACATAATTATGTCGAGAGGTCCAGATGGAGTTTGTCCCACATCCAAAAACAAAGTCAGTCCGAGTCTAGCCATACACACACACACACACACACACACACACACACACACACACAGAGAATCATACAGAAACAGCAGTGCACTGTCCGGTGTTTCCAGAGTCAAGTAAGCACCTGGCACCACTGTCCGCCCAGAGCTCTCAGAGAGTCTGTCAGTGGAAAGGCCTCCACAGCCTCCAGATTCCAAGCAGGTCAGGACCTCCAGGTGGGTCCTATGACCCCAGATGTGTCCTCTCACAACCCAAGCTTCCCGACACAGGTCGTCACGACCCCAGACAGGAGGGTAGCTCATCAGCAGCCCTCCTACAGCTATGGTGTAACCTCAGAACAATGGTCAAGCGTCAGAGAGAGGGGGGTTGAAGTCGACTGTCCCATTGTCAACAAGTCAGAAAGAACCAGTGAAAATACAAGAAACAGATTTTACAGACGCGCCCAGGAGGGGACTTCCACAGCTCCTCTACGGAAGTCACAGAAGGTTGAGACTGGACTCTAACAGGCATCTCCAGACGGAGGAGAGGCTCCTCTCCCTCCTCCCGATGGAGAAGAATCCTCACGGACCACTCTCCGAACAAATGGGGGGAAGTCCTCCTGGACCTCTCCCCGTACAGATGGAGGGAAATCCTCCCGGACTTCTCCCCGTTACCAGACTCTGGAGTGTCCTGCAGGGCCCCACAGCCTCCAGATTCCAGACCCTCCTGTGGCGCTTCTCACAAACAGACAGACAACAAGACCTAATACAATAGTCAGGCAAATAAGCCAGTCACAATTAGCACAAAAATCAGACACAAAGAGAAACAGAGCTCCGATATCGGACAGATGCCGGACCTGCCAAACCAAATGGCAGAGATTCCGGCCAGATGCCATGGGGCCAACTTCCCCCGGCTCAGACGGAGAGGAAACCTTTCGGTGTCCCCTCCAACCCCACTGGAGCGTCCTCCAGGGTCGGTCCTGGCTTATACCATCCCGGTAAGCTTAAGCCGTGCGGCGGGATCCTTACGGACCATGCACACCACAGACCGTTACAGACACAGTTACAGCTCTGACCAGTTACTTGTTCCAAACAGACAGGCAGACAGGCGAACAGACAGACAGACAGACAAACAACAGATGCTCGAGCTTACCTCCGATACCCGACTTGCGGGGTCTGGGGGGGATGCGTCAATTCCCGGTCAGGGAACCAAAATGTTGGACTTCAGGGATCCAAACTGGGACCCCCAGGGTCCAAACCGGAACGCCACATCCCCACAGAGACTCACAGACTGGATATCGATGCAAATAGCAAGAGGATTTATTCCAGTGCACTGGGACCGTTCTAACACGCAGGATAGAAGCGGCCCCAAGGAGCAAATGGTGAAGCTTTTTGAGGCATTACCGGCGCGCGTCCGGGTCCCGCCTATCCCACGCAGGAGATGAGCATGGCGGGCCCCGATCCCTTCCCTCCCAGCCCTTTTATCGGGTTAGGGCAAAGGGGTCTGGGGATGGGGGCTCGTGCAGCTGATTGGCTTCGAGCTCTCTATGTTAGACTAATTGGTCGGGAGTTTCGCGCCTGCGAGGGATGGGGGGGGCGTGGTCAACCTGTGCCCTTGGACTAGCCCCTTGGGACAGGGTGGCTCCTGGTATGCTGGGGAAGGAAGAATCCTGCTGATAAGCTTAATGGTCATTTCCCTGTGGGTGGGGAGGAGACTGAAGAGTAAACCCTTTCACCTGCACCAGCCATGGAAAATTCCACTTCGGTCCCACCAAACCACGGTGACCTCCACGGGACCCTGCCTGTAACTGCTTCAGAGGGCGCCATCCATCGTCCTAGGGGACCCTATAATAGTAGACCCACGAAGGTCAGGGAGGAGAGACATCTCCCCTAGTGACAGAGGAAAAAGCTTGAGGTTGACAGAAAGGGCCACACCTATGTGAAGCCAGTGACGATTTTAAAAAGAAGGCCCCTGATTGGTCAACCTCTGAGACTCCAGTTGTTTTACTTTACAGGAAATTTGAGACTGTGGGGCCTAGCTAGTTCTCGGGCACCTCGCCACTCTCTGCCACTCAAATGACCTTTGCCAGTTGAAGTAGAAAAGCAATGAATGAATTCCACACAGCTCTTCTCAGCAAGCAAGGCTGAGGACGCCACAAGGCTCGGGTCTTTGGATTTGCATTTAAAAATGAACCATTTTCCATCCCCACACCTTCTTCCTCCCTGCAGAACTGAAGGGCACTCTGTGGATAATCAGCTGGAGGATAGTAAAAAGAAAAAAAAAAAGTTGTTTATTAATGTGGCTGTCACAGTATTGCTAAAAATAGTTTCACTTTCCCCTAACATCGCTGCAGAGCTTTGGTTGCCGGAAGCTTTTAATTAACACCTAATAGAGGCTGATACAGCTTTCCTGCGCCATAGGCATCTCTGGCTCAGAGCTGGAGGCGGCTTTGAACACCAGCTCTCACCCCTACCCTCACCCCGCTGCTTCCTCTAGGATCCTAGAGGCAGGGACTGAGCAGAGACCATGGGGAAATGTCACTTACCGGCTTGCTTCCTCTAGATCACTCAACTACCTTATACAATCCAGGAACCACCTGCCTGAGGGGGGAGAGGGGCACTTCCTCCAGTGGGCCAGGCCCTCCCACATTAATCGTTAATCAAGAAAATGCCCCCAGGAACATTCCAACAGACCAGTCTGATGGAAGTGATTCCTCAGATGAGAGTCTCTCTTCCCAGACCCTAGAGTTTGTATTAAGTTGACAAATACCACTTTTTGGAGACTCTGTGAGGGTTATTTTTGTTGACTTTACCATAAAGTAAATGCATGGTACACAACTTCTTCGAATGGAAGAAGCTCTAGCAACAGGAGCAACTACCAACCAACCAGGTCTTTGTAAGGAGTGCAGATGGTAGGTAGATTCTTGGGGGCCATGAGCCTTTGTAAGTAAGGGTCCACTGGGGGGAGAGGGAGAAGAGGCTGGCAGACCTTTTCGCAGAGGCTTCCAAGCACCTGCAAATCAGGAAAGTGTGATATCTAAGACAGCAGACAGATGTAAGGTTGGCAGAAAACAAGCACCGAGCTTTTGAGAACCGCCCGCAGCTTCACTTTGTATCCGTCACTCCGGATAAAGACGTGTTGTGGAGGTTTAATTTTAGCTATCTTTAAAATAATTGTTTTGTGCGCTGTTGGAAAAGGGGATGCTTAGGACTTGGCATTTTGTAGTGTCTGCAGGTGTTGGATTTCTGTGGGGGAGGTTTGATTGCGTATGATCTGCACCTGAGGAGTTCTGAATCAATAAAAACACCTGAGCTGAGATTCTTAGGGTTCCACTGTCGAGTAAGGCACTGGCCATGACGGTGGTTCCCTCTGCTGAGGTCTGGCTGGGTTTGCGGTTATGCAATATGCCTCCTTGTCTTCCTGGCTGAGCCCGCACTGTACTATAAAGATGCATTCCGAAGGTGATAGTTGCAGTTAGAATAAATTCACTCCCTCGTGAGCCAAGGTTCATCTGAAGTATATTTAAGAGAAGAATAGAGTCACCCAGTCACAGCACCCGAACCCCGCTACACAGTCCTGTGCTGACCCCCCGTGTGCAGCAGAGAGCTGAGGTACTGACTCCATGGGATCATTTCCCTGCCTCCATCAGCCCAGATGGACCTCATGAGGGAGAGGGTGAGAAGAGGGGGACAATGGAGGAGGTAGGCTGACGAGGGAGTTTTGAAGTATCGTATGTACCAGATTCTAAAACTTTGGTTTTTATGAGAAATCTAATCCGTTCTTGATTAGAATGAAGAAACAGAATTATGGGCAAATGACCATAGGACATTTTAGGGTGGGGTGATGTAAGGGTCCTAGCATCTAAGCTGGGACAGGCAGGCCTGCAAGTGCCGGCTGGAGGACTCTCTCCATTATCTACGGAACAGCACCCCGAGCCACGGCCTTCTCCTGCTTCAGGCTTCCCTTCACGGAGAAAGCGGCCATTTTTTTCATCTGGCTCCTTTGCACTAGGATGCCCAGGGCTGATTTGTTCAACAGGAAACACTGCCAGCAGCTGAGAACTTAAAGACTTTGCACAAAAGAACTGTGCTCCCTCCTGTTCATTTCTGGAGCATCTTCTCCATCTCGTTCTGTGAGCCCCCTGCATAAATTACCCTGCAGGACTGTCTTGCCTTCTGAGCTTGACTTGCTGCCTCTGCCTGGGCTTCAGACCTGCCAGTTAATCCTTAAGCCTCTTGAAAATGTATTGTCTACGATGAAACAACCAATTATGCTTTCAGATTTTGTGGCATAATATCGCAGAAACCGGCAATTACAGAATCAAAGTGGCATCAAATGGAGGAGAAAGGAGTTGGTGCCGATTATTCTTTAAATAGCAGTTAGATGAACTCATAATAAATAGGTATTAAATGTTAAATGTATGATAAGTAATTCTTGACAATGCAATTATCCAAACAGAAGAGGGAGAGGTGTCACCGCCAACTTCTTTTTGTGCACGGCTTGTCCTGTGAAACACAGATCGAGCGAATTTGTCTTAGTTGCAGCCCACAAAGGAGGAAAGACCCTGGGTACAAAATGAGAAGGAACTCAGAGGGGGCAGAGTACAGCTGGCCGGGAAATCCCAGGACAATGACCGTCACATATTTAGGAAGTCTTTTCTATGACACAATTGGTAGGAATGTATGTAGCCTGTTTGGCAAATCATGGTTGATACATAAGAGTTTGGTTTTTTGTTTTTTTGGTTTTTTTTTTTTTTTGCTGGCTTCAGTTTCTGCCCCCACAGTGATGATCTTGTCTAAGCCGCTGGGACTCCCGGCCACTCTCCCGGCCACAGCCTTGGGCTACTTCATCCACATGTATGAGACATGTTTCTTCAAGTGGGTCACTTTGGGTACGGAGATAGTCCTTATCTTTGAGGTCGCCAAAGACAGCTTTCCTGGATGTTGACAGGGAGATGACAGGGCTCAGCAGTCAAGACATTGCAAAGGGGCTGCTGAGACGGCGGTGAGCCAGGCACACTTGATGCTCATGTGAGTAGAACATACAAATTCGGTTCCATCATGACTCAAGACGGAGACACACAAGCACAGGTGCTAGAGGGGCAGGTGGAAGTCAGAAGACGACTTGCAGTAGTCGGTTCCCTCCTTCCTCCATGTGGGACCTGGGGACCGAACTTAAGTCACTAAGGCTCTGGAGCAGGCACCTTTTGTTAGTGTTCACAGCTCAGACAGAGTTGGAAAGGTGCCCTGGCAGCTGGGAGCCCCGTAACTCTATAGCTCTGAGGGGAGAGGTTCTCCCAGGAGAAGTCTGAGGGGAGAGGTTCTCCCAGTAGAAGTGTAGTGGCTCTGAGGAGACAATATCTGCTCTGCTTCGCTTTGACTGTGAAGTCAGGTCATGCAGCAACTCTCACAGAAGGGATTTATTTGGAGGGAAGAATCCAGGAGAATGGATGCCTTTGCTCCAAAGACGAGCAGTAAAGAAAGTACAGCTCTTTATTTATAGGGTTTGGGAGGGGCGGAGCCGTTCAAAGTGATGCGGGATTGGTGGGTTTTGAGCTCAGCGATTGGTGGGATTTGGAGCTCAGGGATCAGTGGGTGTGAGGCTCGGTGACTGCTCAGCGATGGGTGGGTTTGAGTTTGGACTTTTCACCCTGAATTGATCATTTTTCTGCCTTTGGGAATCGTTTGGTTTGAATAGTCCGGGGGGAGGGGCCCAGATACCCGTGCCTCAAGGGGCTTGCACTGACTTTAGGTTCTGCTAAATAAACTCTCGTTCTGAAGTGAAACAACCAACTTTTTTCAAATAAACTTTGGACTTTACGGACTTAGGTTCTGCTAAACTCTAACTCTGAGGTAAAACGAACAACTTTTAAAAATAAATTTTGAATTTGCATAAAGCGAGTGAATGTATATTGAGAGATTGGTTTCTTCCCAAGGGAAAATGGGGTCCAGGGCCCCTTCAGGGCCCAACTGCCTGAAACCCGCTCCTGTTACCCTTCCCGGTCCCTGGCCAGGGGTGCCCGGCCACGTCTCAGCCAAGATGTCTGCAGACAGAGACAGCTGCTTATTCAAGTCCTCCACTTTTGAAATCTAGATGCTGTCTTACCCTTCTCTCTTTGTTCTCTTCAGAAAAGCCTTCATAAAACTCCCGCTTCTCTAACGATACCGAGCAGCGCTCCACAGCCCGTTTCCCCTCCTCACCAGGGGCCACTGCCTTTTTCCTTGCTCGCCATAGGCTTCGGTTTCTGGTCGTCACCCGCTGCTCCCGCGTTAACTCCACGGCCCCCAAGGATACCCACCTATTCGACCTGTCAGTTTCATCCCCAATGTGCACTCTGACCCTGACATGTGCTTCGCTCACATGTTGCCATGGTGACTCTGGAATCCCTGGAGAGCTCTTCCACAGAAGAAATAGTCGACCTAAGGGTGCGACTCTCCAAATCTAATCTCTTGTCTTTTCACAGCACCCCCTTCTCCATATCCCAGAGTCTGACCGTGTAGGAGTATTTAGACCTTTATCGAGTGTCTTATTTCTGGGGCTTTTCAGACTCCTTCTCCCTGGAGCATGTCTTCAGTACTCTCTCTCCACAGGAAGCCCCCTCTGAGTCACCTGGGTGGCAGAGAAATCCTCCACCGTACCTTCACAGTGCTTCCGACCTGCCTGTTGCAGCACAAGGCAGGGGAGACTGAAGTCACCTCTTAACAGATCATCTACACATCTCCCAGCAGCCTCGGGAAGCCAGCCCTCCCCTCCTACACTAGCATCCCTGTGCCCGACACGGAGCCTGTGATAAGCAGGGGCCGTGGAAGTACTGCACGTACACACTCAATGACATGTCCACGATGGTGGAAACGCTGAATCTCAATGGCTCGTTCAGTGCCTTCCTTCAGACCCACTCATTATAACCATCAGGGGTTCAGACCCACTCATTACAGCCATCAGGGGTCGCAAGCCCGTGCGTCATGTGGTCTTCGGCCTTCCGACCAGTGGGTCTAAAACACTTGACGGTTGTTTTATTCAGAGATGCGAAACTATGGAGGCTCTTTAGGTGCCTGATATGTTTCATAACGTTCCGTGTTTTAATTACATATGTAATCTAGGCATAAAGTAGGGAAAAAAAACACCACCCAGCACAAAGCAATGGCAAAATGAAATTATCTACATTGTTACCATGTTACATTGTTACAATGGTAGCTATGATTTATTTATTGTGTCTCAGAGGACCGCTAATGGGGCTTGGTCCTCTCCTTCATTGGGAGTCAGTCCTCTCCTCACACGGTGAGGGTCCCAGGGATTGAAATCGGGTCAGGCTTGGTGCTGGGAACTTTCACCCACTGAGCTGTCTCTCCATCTCTATTAATTTTCTAATATGGATCCTCAGGGGAGTTTTATTTTCCTTTGCATAAATAGTCACCATTTTCATCTACAAAAGATGGCTCACACGGCTTTGTTTTGTACGCTGCTTCTTTAGAAAAAGCTTAGCATGGTTAAAATGAATATTTTCAAATGTCAACACTCATTCCTCTCCACGTGAATTCATTGAAAGCTTTGCTTCTTATTGACACGAATTTACCACAATTTATTTCACAAACTTCCCGACTGTCATAGCTAGCGGGAGGGGCTGAACTCTGAGTTGTTTCTGGGTCTTCGTTTGATTTCTTGCTCACTTTGTCTTGCTTAACAACTTCTTTTGAATCCAGCTCTGTACTGATCCATTTTGGTGTGCTTGGGTCACCGGTGGATGTTACACGTTCAGAGATTCTGAAGCAACTCGCCCGCTGCGATCGATGTGTGGAACTGAAATGTGCCGGGCTGCATTTGTCATTAGAAGCTATATAGTTTGAGAGTTTGAATTTACCAAACTGTGTTCTTGGTTTCGGGCATACAGCCAAACATCTGGCTGCTGTGACCACATCTGGAAACGAATACAACTAGAAACTAATAAATGGCTCACCCCAAACCTAACTGCACCCAGAGCAGGTCCACCTGTGCAGACTTTGCAGCATCTCCTTCTACAGCCCCAAGGGACATCCGGGCACCCTACTGACAGTATTTCAGACTTGGGTGGATTTACAAGATTTTGTTGAGGTCCCTGGTGTCCTGGGCCCTATTTGAGAGGCATCAGGACCACCTCAGTGAGCAAACAACTGAGACTTCTGCTCCCCTGCATAACCTGTGCTGCCCTGGGGGAGGCAGGAAAAAAGTCAGCAATTAAATACAGTAAGATGTGCTCTGCTAATGGAGCGGAGACAGAGACGAGGCCCTGTACTTGAGAACGGGCTGATCGTGAGGGCAGTAGAAGACACTTTCTCAGGGGCCACACTGAGCTGAGCCTCACATATCAAGATCTGAGGCTGGCATGCGCCATGGGGGGAAGAATGAAAGTTGCACAAACTTGGCACCTTTGAGCTTCAGGAGAAAGTGCAGCATGTCTTATACACAACACAGGTGCTGCAGAGAGAATAAGGAAAAATAGAATCAGAGAGAGAGAGAGAGAGAAAGAGGGGGGAGAAAAAGGGAGAGATGGAGGAAAGGGAGGGAGGGAGGGGAAGAAAGAGAGAGGGAAGAAGGGAGAGGGGGATGGAGAGAAAGAGAGGGGGGAGAGAGGGAGAGAGAGAGGGAAAGGAAGGGAGAGAGGAAGGGGTGGGGGGAGAGCAACTTTAGGATTTTGGAACCATGGAGGGTAGTGGAATACCTCGTATGTGCCAAGAGTTTCCCAAAGTCTAATTTCCAGCTTTGTCAGGAATTCTGTAAACACTGAGGCTCTACTTCTGTGGCTACAGATTAGATTCTTGGTCAGGAATTGTCCCGGAGGAAAATGAGAGAAAATATTAATGAAAGGAAGAACAAGCCAAACCCAAGCCCAGAGCTTGTGGGCTTTCCAGAGCCCTGCCGTAGCCACTCAGTGTATCACGAGCCTTCCTCTGGTGCTCTGAAAAGGCAAAAGTTTCTTTCTTCTCACTAATATCCTGACAGGGATAATTCTCAAAGAATGAGAAGTCACAGAAAAGTGGGGTTTGAAAGACATTTCATCAAATACAGTACAGCACTCCAAAGCACTCATTTGGTTAATCGTGGGTGGAATTATTTGAGCAAAATATCTTGTGCCTCCGTGCAACTGAAAGCACAGACAGGCAAGCATGGAAAAATCTCTCATCAACTTTGATCAAGAATTTCCCCCAGAAGCTGCATGGGCTTGGTCCCTTCCCTGTAGAATCCTTCAGCCTCTGCCTTGATGGTAGAAAAATTGTAACAGCAAGTGCATAACTGTGGTGTGTGTGTGTGTGTGTGTGTGTGTATGGTGTGTGATGTGTAATGTGTGCTGTGTGTGTGCTGTGTGTGTATATGGTATGTATGTGTTGTGTGTGTGTATGTGAGTATGTGTGTGCTATGTGGTGTGTGTATGTGCTGTAGTATGTGTGTGTGGTGTTTGGTATATGTGGTGTCTGTGATGTGTGTGGTTTGTGATGGTGTGTGTGTGTGTGTGTGTGTGTGTGTGTGTGTGTTTGCAATGTGCATGCGTGTATCTGTCTTGGTGATTATCTGTCTGTTTTTTCTCCTCGACAGATGCTAGCAAGCATATCTGACCAGGTCTCTCGCTTTACAGCAGCGGAGACTTGGTAGACACACTCCTGTTCAGAGACCGGAAGCTGTACGGGCTTCCCACCCACCTTAACCACTCTCGTATTCATCACGAATGAATCCTTTGTTTGATTTTGTTTCTGTTTGTTTTTTAGCATAAGACATTGTGTTTGGAAGAGAAAAAAGGCAAGGTCATTACTACCAGAGAGCCAAAACAACTATATGGGTAATCATTAGTCTAACTTACACTTAGATTGATTAGAGGCTGTCAATAAAAAGCATTGAACCAACGTTCAATGGAAGGGGAGGACTTAACGTTGACATGAAGATCAGAGAATGCTTCTCTGGGAAAACGAACACTGAGCTGAGTTTTGAACAATGACTAGAAGTCGGCTGTGTGGGCCCCATGTGTATAACCGGGAGATAAGGAGCATCCCAAACACAGGGCCAGTCAGAATCCTGGAGAGGTGGGTATGGTGAGCTAGAAAACCGAAAGAGAACTAGTGTGGCTGGAGCTTAGAAAAGTAAAGAGAAACTTCTAGAAGAGCCAGGTCCTCTGAATGCCGCACTGAGTTATATACCTCATCTTAAGAGCAACGCAGTATGGGCTATCTCTGCTACATAACCATCACCAAATGTCTTGGTAGCTATATTATTATAGCTCATTAACTCACGGGTCTCATGACCAGTGGTTGAGCTGCACACTTGACTTGATAAAGCTTTTGCTTTATCTTGCCTCGTATGCCAGAAGGTCAGCTGAAATGTCTCTAAAACCGACTCTGCTGAACACACTGGCCCTGAAGTTCCGACAGCAGGTCTCATAACTGAAGGCCAGTGTACTGGCCCCGGAAAGGCCACCTCATGTCTGCAGCAGAGGTGTGAATGGGCAGGCAGGAGTCAGGCCACTGTGGCATCCACCTCGTTCTTCCAACCAAAGCAATGATGACGTGATCAAACTCGGCTTCGAGGTACAGGCAGGCCACACGTTTCTTGAATAATCTGGGAAACAGTTGACAAAGAGTGGGGGTGCAGAGAGGTGAAAACTGGGATAGAACACCCATGGAAAGTTGGGATGGAGTTTTAAACACTCAGATCCTTCACAAACCCAAAACTCCAATTTTATGAGGCCTGAATACCGCTTTGTGGTAGGTCCTACGTTTATCTTTCATGACAAGCTTTCCCTCTCTCTGAAACTCACAGAATCCCAGCATGCTCCAGACTGGTCCATCTGTTGATGCGTCTCTCCCCGCCATTCCCTTATTTCCTGGCCCCACCTGCCTCCCACTGCCCTGGACCCCACAGAATGATGGCTCCTCTCCCCAGCTTGAGATCCAAGGCCCCTTCTGGGATAGCCCACATTTCTGGCCCAGGTCGGCATTCCAGTCTCTGGTCCCCAGTCACGGTAAGAAAACGGAGCCACTCTTCTCTGCCAGCTGGTTCCACCCTGACACACTTTCGTGCCCCTGCACATTTTTATATGTTTGCTTGGCTTTTCTGCCTAGAACTGCTACGCCCCTTAGGGAAGTCGGAAGCCAGAGCAGCTCATCCTTAAATACTAGTGGGAACTCACTCACTCCATGGGACCGTTTATTTCTCTTTCCAGAGCAGTATGTCCGAGCCAGGCATGGTAGCATCCACCTTTAATCCAAGCACTCCGGAGGCAGAGGCAGGCTGATCTCTGTGAGTTCAAGGCTAGCCTGATATATGTCGTGAGTCTCAGGATAGACAGGGCTACATAATAGAAAAACCCTGTCTCAAAAAAATGAACACTCTGCCACTCTTCACACAGCTACTCCAGTGACCAAGTTCCAGCACAGGAACCTTTGAGGAACACACTCAAGCCATTCCTAAGCCATAGGAGACCTCAATATCAAAGCAGACTTGAATGACTTGTACAAGGTGGGAAGGTTTTCTTCATACATCGGTAAGGAAAGCTGTCAGCTGGAAACTAGAAGGCATTCTGTCTCTATACACATTTTATATTGTGTTGGCCTGTTCCTGGACTTTCGATGAGTAAATGATTGGTTTGGAATAGTTGGTAAAAACGTTGTTTTATCACATCTAGATGGATCCAGTGTTGGTTTTCTTTCAAGGGTTGGAACCACATAGCTTTGCCTAGGGTAAATGCCCAGGGAAAAAACGAGGCGGGCCCCTCCTTTATGGGACATGAAGAGTATTTGTTATCAAGGAAAGTGCACAGCCTCTGCCTCTGGCCTATAAGCTAGCACGGTTGAAGAGAGCCTGAATTGAAGATGTTGTCGGGTAAATGGTACTAATTCAAATGTGTTCTCTTCGTCTCAGAGGTAGCAGCTTTCTGGAAATCTAAGTCCTCTTTTCATGGCTTTTACCCATGGACTGACAAGAGCAGGCTGCCTAGAAACACACTTTTTTTTAAATCAACAATGAAATTAATAGTTAAGCTTTTCTAAATTACACTTGATTTTCCTCTACAGAATAGTGTCTTAAAAACGATTTTATTCTATTTATTTATGTGTATGCATGTTTTGC
This sequence comes from Cricetomys ansorgei, assembly GCA_026225945.1. Taxonomy (NCBI): domain Eukaryota; kingdom Metazoa; phylum Chordata; class Mammalia; order Rodentia; family Nesomyidae; genus Cricetomys; species Cricetomys ansorgei. Next base: position 2,670,915 of record JAMJFZ010004039.1, read on the forward strand.
TTGCATGTATGTCTGTGTACTATGGTGTGCCTGGTGCCTGTGGAGGTCAGTAAAGGGAGTTACATCCACTGGAACTGCATTTACACGTGGTTGTGAGCCATCATGTGGATGCTGGGAATTGAACCTGTGTCCTCTGCAAGAGCAGCAGGTGCTCTGAACCGCTGAGTCACATTTCCAGCCTCCATAAAAACTCTCACATTAGTGTTTTTGTTACTCTTATAAGTTAGAAGACTCAGCGCTCTCATAGAATGTCCAGGTTCCCACAGTAGGCAAGTGTAGCGTAAGGGTTACCACCCACATACGGTTCAATGTACGGCGTGCACTTTTACCAATGGGTTGCATTAACGCTAAAGAAAAATCAACCAATCCAAAGAAAGATGAGCATTCAGAAATGTTCTCAGTTCTAAAATTGTAAAAATAATATGAATTAAAAATCCTGAAGAGTTTATGCAACTTGTTCCGACGTCAAAGAAAGAACGAAGGCCATTTGGGAGTCACTGTTTGTTTAGACACTGTGAAGCCAGTATCCCAGTCAGCCGGACACCCGAGGTGGCTCATACGTATTACCTGCCACTGAGGCAACCACAGACCTCCATATCTGTGGTCACGCCAAAAGACAGCCGTGTCTCCGTCACGCCCCTGGAACCCTTTCAGAGGACCCTATAATGACATTAGTCATCCTGTAGACTCAGGAGGCATGCGACCTCTGGCTGTTTTCTTTGCCAAATATAGATTTTTTTTTTTTAAACAAAATCTAGTCTGGGAAATTTTCAAAATTGCCAAAGATGAATATTACAGCTTTTTTTTTTTCCAGAAACATGGGCTTGCTTTTAGAACAGAAAAAAGACAAAGATAGCGTGTCAGCTGCGTGAGAATTTATGAGCCAGCAGACATATGGGAACATACATGTCTGGTGTGCGTTTCAGTTTCCCCCAAGAGGGACATGTTCCAGCACAACCTAGTTCTGGTATGCTTCCAGGTGGACTGTACTTTTATGGATTTCCCAACAATTTGTCCTGGGCAAGGATTTAACTCCCCTCATGCCCGTCTGTCCCCGTTGGCCCAGCCTCTCTTCCTGCTCCTCTTTTTAATCCGGGTCTGTCCACTAAGGGGATTTCCTGAGCCCCGTCATAGCCTCTGCTTGTTACCTGTACCCTTTCTCCTTTTTGAGGCCGCCACTGTCCTCGTTCTAGTTTTTAGCCCTTTCTACATGTCGTGTCAGCTCTCTCGGGTCACATAAGGAAGTCATCACGCATCACGCAACGGTAATGGCGGGTCCCGAGAAATATGTTGAGAGGTGAGGCCATTATTGTGTGAGCAACCTAGAGTGCACTTACTTGTGCAAACCTAGATTGGATAGGTCAGCCACGCAAGGGAGTCTCATACCATCTAAAGACCCAGCAAACAGGAAATATGCAGGGACATATAACACGTTATCTTGTTGGATCAATGAAAGAACATTTTAATAAGCAACGGGTATGTTTTGAAATAAGAACCCACGTGCTACAGCCCTGTGTTCTCATTACCGTGTGCACGCCGTGTGTGATCCGGTGTGCGACCCTTTACAGGAGTGGCCACGGGGCTTGATGTCACCACAGAACGGTACAGAATGCGTCTCACCACAGCACAAGAGCCAAGATGGCATTAGGCAAAGCAGATTTTTTTTGCAACTCCATTATGATTGTAAGAGACTAATATTATACATTGGGGTCTATCTTTGGCATATTGAGTATCCCCCTGGGGCTTGAAGAGCAGAAATTTATTTTCACACCATTCCAGGAACTGGAGACCTAAGAATGGAGTGTGGGCAGGCTCGGTGGCTCCTGAGGCCTCCCTGTGGCTTGCTGAGGGCTGCCTTCTCACCTTGGCCTCCCAGGGGTCTCTGTGCATCTGCGTCCCTCTGCCTCTTCCCCGTCTTATAAGGACCGGGGTCTAGAATAAGAGCCTCTAACTTTAACACTTCATCCACTTACGGTGAGCGGAGTTGGGGGGGCGGGGATGGGGAGATGTTTATGAAAGGATATAAATGAAAACATCTCAGTTATCAGGAGGTCATACGTTCACAGGAACCACTGTTAATAGCAATGCATCGCATGCTTAGAGATCACAAAGAAAATGGATTCAGATGCGTCACCTCTTCCGCACCCCTTCAAATGGTAACTGTGTGAGGCTATGCATGTGTTAAGCCGCTTGATTTGTTTCATTGTGTGTATACATGGACATGCCATGCTTTCCAACACATGGCAGGCGCTCTGGGCTCTAGACATAGAGCTTCTCTCCAGTGTGAGTTATTTTATGTGTGAATCTTGAAGAGAGTAGCAAAAGGCTTTAACACATACCTTACACGTGCTATCCTGTGTCTTTAAATGCCGATGAAAGTCACAGACTTCGCCACACTGCCTGAACCCATTCTCTCCAGCATGAATCCTTCCTTATATTTGAACACAACTATGACTGCTGAAGGGTTTTCCACGTCGACAGATTTTGTTTTCTCTAGAGTGTGAGTCCTCACAAGCTTCAGGAACCATGGGGACCGGGACCGAAGGCCTCGCCACCCCCTGCTTGTAAACAATCCCTCTGTGTATTCCACACACTCATGTGTTTGTGGCCTGCCTGAACTGCAGCAGGAAGCTTTCTACTGGAATGTTTACAGCCGTTTTCAGTGCTTTGGTTTGATTTTCTACAGCAGCGAGGTTTTGGAAAGTTTCCTGTGTCACATCATTGCAGAGTTCCTTCTGGTGAGGACCCAGCAAAGCCCTGTCCTTCACTGTGAAGCTGACGGCCACATTGTTAAAGGTTACGGACTCCATTTCTGCTTCCAGGGCCTCCTGCTGTCCTCACAGCTGCTCCTGGGGGGAGAGATGCAAAAACCACAGAGCAGAACTAGTCCTAGGGACACACCCAGCCTTCGACCCGGTCCTCAAGATATTTTAAAGCATACAAAAAAAATCACTGTTAACTGTAGTCACATTCTGATGTTACAGAACAGTTGAAATTAGTCCTCCAACCTAACACTAACATGGTTTGTGTTCAAAAGCTCATATCTGTCTATCAGCCCCAGTCTCCTGCCCTCCTCAGCTCTAATAACCTCAGTTCCATCGCTTGCTTTTGTGAAATTGACTTTCTTAGCTTCCGCACGTGTATTTTTCTGGCTGGCTTACTTCGCTTGGTGTAATCTTACAGTTTCATTCATGTTGCAAAAGATGACAGGATTTTGTTCTTTTCATGTCTAGATGATATTCAATTACGTGTAGGTACCACATTTTCTTTAACCTATTCATACGTTGTTCACAGACACTTGGATTGATTCCATGCCTTGACTATTATTAATGGTGGTGTGTTTATGTGAAAGTGTAGGCATCTCTTCAACAAACTGTTTCACTTTAATGAAAACACTTGAATTCTTAATTCACAGGCTTCCTTACCTCCTGCCAGCTCTATCCAAACAAACATAAACTCGTATCTCAGAGGTTTTTAAGACGATGGCTTATTCAAGTTCACATCACCAACATCAAAAACAGTAATTGCTGAGTTCAAGAAAAATCACTTACCATTTTGGGGAAAAGAGTTGCTGAGCTTGCCACTGAAAATGACCAAGGATTCCTCCCATATCCATCCCTGAAGGCTTAGGATAGCCCTTAGGTATGGTCCCAAACACCTCCAAGGGCTCCCATTGCCATTGTGAACTGGATTCTATACGTGAATGTGGCCTGATCTCTACACGACACTGGATGGGAGAGGGAACTTCTGTTGAAGGATGACCCGCTTCCATCAGAGGTTCTCGGGCTTGGTCCACTGCCAGAAGTGTGCGTGGAGCTTTACAAAACGGAGATGCCCTATTCTCACCTCTGAAGGCACCACTCTTCTGCCCAGGAGCTTGAACCAGGGTCTCCTCCAAATTACCTAGGTGTTTCTAAAATATAATGGGGTTCTGACTCACGTGTCACAGAACACCTCCGCAGTCTTATTGTGTGGCCCGGTGTCCTTCCCTCGGTGCAGCGGAATGGGTGATCTGTCCTCCTTCCTTTCACTCAGTCGCAAGCCACAAGAAACCTGTCATGAGAAATTTATCATGCTAAGCAAATTCATCAGTTTACTTCATACACTATGTTCCGAAAGATTAGGGATACTCTGATTTAGGAAACAGGATAAGTCTAAAGTCACCTGGAAGTATGTAAAGAGCATGGGGCTTCCAGAGCTTTCTAAGAGACTGGACTCTGGGTGCCTCTTTGATCATCACCCCATGTAGCAGGCTCACAAACAGCCTGTGAAGCCCCTGATGAGGATTTGATGCTGAAGAAAAAAGCTCGCCTTAGGCAAAGCTCTGACGCAGGGCAGAAGACTGAGCTCTATACATCTGAAATCACCTGCTATGTCCTGTCGTCTGTAGAGGAAGTAACAAGGGTGAGAGCGAGGGCAGGGAAGGGGAGGAGGGGGAGGAGGGACTTCTGACACTCCTGAAGTTATCGATGGAAATCCTGGAAATCCTTTGAGGCACTGGGGTTAAATCATTAAATGGAACCATCAGTTCAAACAAATCCTAGCATGTTTTGCTAGTTTTGTGACTTTGGCTGAATGACTGGACCACTTTATTTTTCTCTTACCTCATTTATAAAGAAGGGAAACTATTAACTCCCTTATTTTTCTGATGATCACGTGAGATGGTAAATAGAGAGAAAACTTCTCAATGTCAACTTACACATGCAGAAGATGAGGCCACGGGGGTGGCGGTGGGGGAGTTCAGATAATGGAGATGCCAAATTTCCATTGGACATAAAAATCAAACCCTATAGTGACCGACATTACCCAACCCCTACCTATATCCCCATATTCCTTCCCACAATTCTCCTGTCACTTCTAGATCTACTTTGAACTCCTATGTTCCATTCATCTGCAAGATCTTATTATCTCCCTCCATCATAGACTCTCACCTCACCAAATCATAATGCCTTGTTTAAGGGAAAATCAGGACCATGGGGTTGATTACTGCCAATGTACTGGAAGCCAGTCTCTCACTCTGGGTTTTGGGCTGCAATTGCCATCAACCTACTTAGTGTTAATCTCCTCCATCAAGACGTAAGGTTTCCATGAGAGTAAAGTCTGCATGCGATGGTTCACTGATACATCTCCATGTTTTGCAGATGGGTAGAAGGAAAGATAAATAGCTGGCTGGATAGGTGGATGCACTCATGGAGAGAGGCCCTTTAATCTTGTTTTAACCATAGAATGAAAACACCAGGATTTTGTTTAAAGGATGAACACCTCATTGTAATTAGAGGGATGGTTTGGAAGCATAAAAAGTCTCTGTTTCAGAGCTTTGAAGACGGCTCATCGGTTAAGAGCATTCTGTTGCTCTTGCAGAGGACCTGGGTTCAGCTCCCAGCATCCATGTGGTGGCTCACAACCACCTCTAACTTCAGTTCCATGGGATCCAACACTCTCTTCTGACTTCTGCAGACACCAGACAAGTGGTGACCACACAAGCATGCAAAGTACTCACACATCTAAAACGATAACTAAATCTTCTTTAAAGGTCCTGTTTGCTTCTAAGCATTAAAGACATAAGCCTAGACTGTCAGTCATCTCTTCTACACAAGGAGATGTTGGCTCCTTAGACCCTGTCCTTAGCCTCACAACTGCGCCACCTACTGGTCACAAAGAGGAGAGACCCGGAAAGACAGAGCCTAGCTAGGTGCATTGCTTTGGGGGGGCCCTTCCCCTGCTCGGCTTCTGTCAGTGAGCAGACATGGGGCTCTACGCTGACGCTTCCACGTACTGCTGCCAATTGCTTATTAAATGGGAAACCATATCTTTAGAAAAGTCATCAGGATTTAGGAAATCATCACTTGCTAAGTCACTAATTAACTTAGTGCCAGGGGGAGTTGGAACTCGACTTTAAAAACTGACTCTCACGCCGTCTCTTCACACCACGTGCTGAGTCTAAGCGTACATCCTGGATACATATTCTTGGAAACCAAATGACTGGTTAAATGGACATGTTCAGCTGTTTTTAAAAATATCTAGTTACACCATTCCTGCTTTCTCTGGGCCTCGGACCACACAGCTGCCTCCTCCCCCAGTTACGGTACTCGGTGGCCTCTTGCGCGTGGCAGCCAAGTGCCGGGTTATGTGAATACAGAGAATGCAGGGCCGAGGGGGAGGGGCTGCGGACGTGGGGAGGGGCTGGAGAATCAGTGGCTCCCGCTTTGCCCCCTGGTTCATCGCACCTGATCTCTGCCGTCTAGGTCGGGCAACGCGATTCCCCTGGGATGCATTCTTTTCCGATATAAAAACGAAAGTCAAAAATGAAAGTCAATGATGTCATTATCCTCATCTTACTCACAAATCGGTGACATAAAAGGGAGCAGTCAGCCTGTCCCTCCCTGAAGCTGGGTAGCTACTGCCCAAGGCCCGGTTCTCTGCACTCACCAGTTACAGCAGAAAACTACACACAGCACACGAGCAAATGCCCTGTGCATCATTTTCAATGGCACCTCCTTGTCGGTTTAAATGTCACTCCTGTTGTCTCCCACCCCCCTGCTCCTGCCAGCATCTGCACCTGCGCCCCCATCAGGATGAACCAAGAGGTTCAAGGGTGTTTTGATTTTTTGCTTTGTTTTAGCACCTGTGTAATGAGAGTCGAAGGAATCCTATTTACAATTAGATCCCAAAACAAAGCTGTTAACATGCTTTGAGATTGCATCCACTTGGTTAAAAATTCACCTACGAATTTGGGATTCCTCGCCTTTCTAATTTGCTAAACAAGACCCAGGCAGGCTCTTTGACTTCTCATTCAAAAGGCCCAGATATTTCACATCCTATTTATTCTTCTCTCTATTTCTATGCTGCATTTCCTACTATTTCTTGGCGATCTTTGCTTGCTTCTCTGAAGTCATTTAAAGTACACTTTAAGTCATTTTAACCAACAGCGAAACGTGGGAGGGTGCCCTGCTCCTACCCACAAACCCTAAACACGCTTTTCTGGCACGCGTTTTCTGCCTCCGTGATGTCTGTGTCTGTTCACTCCTTCGTACATTCTTCTATCTTTCCTTGCTTCATTCATCAAACATCTGTGACGTCATACTATGCACTTGCATATGAAACAAACTCTGGGGGCCCTCAGATGAGTAAGAGCCGGAGAGGGACAGGATAAGAAGAATCTGATAAGGCATTCACAGGTTTCCCGTCTGGGCTTCCTCTCCCTGGCTGTATGACTTTAGCAGGTTGCATAACATGCGTGAGACTTCCTTTGCTTATCTGTAGGCTACAAAATGATTGCTGGCGTTTAAAATGACTATGTGCCCGGTGTTAAGTGAGTGACAGTTATAAAAAACATAGGAAGCTCAGCTTTAAATATGTAACTTCACCAGGGCATCTACCCTCAAAGACCTCAGATGTGGTGGGAATCACCACACACACTCTCTGCACCCAGCAGCCGCCCCTCAGTATCCACGGACACTTGGCTTCAGGACTCTGTTGCCAAACTTTGAGACTAGCTACGTAAAATAGCAGAGTATTTGCATATAACCCGTACAACACTCTCCTGTATGCTAGTTGGAACCATTTCTGGTTACTTACAAGATGGTGTTGGTTTGGTGAATCCTTTCTTGGGTCGTCTCCAAACACCTGACAAGAACCAAACAAGAGAGGGAAAAGTCTGACTCTGGCTGAAGGCTGGGGGAGGTGGGTTGTGGAGCCACTGCTGTGGTGGTGGGAACTCTTCCTCACATCTTTCTGGAGGAGGAAGCAGAAAGCGCCATCAGAAGCTTCTTTCTTACCAGTAACCATTTTCAACCGTCAGAGCCACATTCCGAAGTTTCACAGCTTCCCAAAGAGTAACACCAACTGGGGACAAACACGGGAGCCTCTGGGGAGTAGCTCCGGTCATAACAAGACACCGACGCGGTGGTTGAAGCTGTTACACTGTGCTGGTTAGAGAGTGATGATAATTAAGAGTCTCGGTATGACTTTTTTTTTCCCTGGCTATTTTAAATGAGAGTGGTTGAATCTGGAAACGCAGGACCACTGGTATCTAGAGGGCTGACCCCAGAGCTTAGGGAAATCATGTCAGTTTAGAGACAAAGCCTTAGATGGCGTGGTGCCATTTATAAATGTGGGGTGAGTCAGGGGGTAGAAAGTGCACGTGTGTGGGTACATGCGTGTGGAGGCCTGGAGGTGATGCTGAGCTGAGTCTTCCTCAGTCTCCACTCTATTCATCGAGGCAGAGTCTCTCACCGAACCAGAAGCGTGCCACTTCCTGGCCTCAGGAACCTCCTGTCTCCGCCTCCTGCGTGCTAGGACTACAGGCTGCAGTCCACCGGGCCCGCCCAGCTTTCAGGCGGGTTCTGGAGACCTGGACTCCAGGCCTCTCTCTTCTGTGACAAATGTTCATCCGCTCACCCATCTGCCAGGCCCTCCGATAGCTGTGTTTGGGAATGAGGGGTGGATGAGGGGGTGGATGTGTGAAAGGCTCGGTGCAGGGTCCCGGATGGGGATTTCGGGGTCTTGCTGGGTAGTTGATTGTTTTGGGTTGTTGGTGGTAGTGGTTGTTGTTTGGTTTTTGTTGTTGTTTGGTTTGTTTCGTCAACTTCGTTTGTTTGGCACAAGCTAGGGAGAGACAACCCCAGTTAGGAAAATGCTTCCATCAGATTAGCCTGCAAACAAGTCTATGGGGATGTTTTCCTGATGACCGATGGGGAAGGTCCCAGCTCACTGTGGGCAGAGCCACCCCTGGGCTGGTCATCCTGGGAGGTATAAGAGAGCAGGCTGGACAAGCTGTGGGGAGCACGCCAGTAAGCTGTGCTCCTCCGTGGCCTCTGTGTCAGTTCCTGCCTCATCAAGGTTCCTTCTTGAGTTCCTGTCCTGACTTCCCTTCACAGTGGACTGACTAGGAGCTGTAAGCTGAAATAAACCCTTTCCCCTCTTGTCTCTTGCTCATGGTGTTCATCACAGCACTAGAAAGCAAGGACAGAGTCTCAAAGGATGGGAGGAGAGCTGTCTGTGGGGTGTGGAGGGCTCAGTGCCCCTCCCCTTAGAGTCACAAGGGGTCTTGTTGATCACACAAAGGCCCTCATGGTGGCCTCAGGGCCTCCGAGGCAGCTGGCCTGATTCTGAGCTGGCTGAGAGTACTTGAGGTTCAGAATTAGGAATGTGAACACAAAATACATTTTTAAAAAAATCACAGGAGTTTCCACTTAATGTTAAACAATGTGTTCCAGTTTGGGGGGTGAATTCCACACCCTCTCCATTTCTGCACTGTGGTCTTTCAGATACTAGTGTAACCAGGAGCTTCTCTCGTCCCACCCTTGCCCCCCCCCCAACCGGAATGAGCCTCTCTTGATTGTCTCCTCAGATTATTGCTGGGGTAAGGAGTCAACCGAGGCCTCTGCTGCCATCTGCTGGGCAGATCCTGCGACGAATGCTCAGTTGAGCTTGGCAAGAGACACTGTGCCAAACAGTAACTCAAAGCTGGGCAGACCTTTTTTTTCCTCAGAACACCATGATATAACACAGCCATGTGTTGCTCAAGAATAGAAATCCATTCTCAAGAGCCTATCATCAGGGGTTTTGCCACGGAGCCATTGCACCATGCTCTGTGGCGCGCTATCTGGGAGAGCCTCTTGATCCTAGGGTTGTAGTGAACTAAACCACGAGAATTGGAGCCAAGCAGACGAAGGAATGGTATGATCGGAAGACACAGAGGACAACAGAGGTGCAAGGCTGCTGCTCTTCCATTACTTGACTCTAAACTTTGTTGTTAAATAAGTAGGTGGGGGGACTTCTAATGCAGCAATAGAACGTATAATCAATACGCAAACCTGTAACACTGTTCTTCAGTATTAAATATGATGCAGTGCACGTGATTATGTTTGGTGTATTTACAACTGGCCGACAATAGATCTGTTTACACTAGCATTGCCATAGACACCGCTACCATACATGTAACTCATCGCTGACTCAGATATCTATCTGTTCGTTGGCACGTGACTATAATCATTTCAGTTTTGCCAATGAAAGCCATGCTTCCAAACGGTGAGGCGCGGTGCTTAAGGCCGTAGGGGGGATGTTTCTGATCTCATATCTATGTAACCCTCAAGTCCATATTTCTTCATCCCACTTTATGCCATGACAAGTTGAAGAGCCCGGGCTGTCACATCCACCTGCCTTTTCCCTTTCCTGCTCCAGCTACTTCCTCTCGAATGGCCTCTGTCCTGCGTCATCTGTTTATTTCCCCACCCAACTTCTCCCCTGCCCCCACCAATCCCCAGTCACCCTCCCTCCTTAGTGATGACACCTGGAAGTCAAGTGGGCGACTGAAGCCTAATTCTGGAGAGAAGAGAATAGCAAAGGAAGACAGGAAGATTGACAGAGTGGCGGTGAGAAGCCCAGCGAAAGCCCTCCTGGTGGCGTTGACTAGATTTGCTCAAAAGAGATCAAAGATAGAAGCACGCTATTGTTACAGTTTTTAAAATTGTACAGTTTTCTTAAATTGTAACATTTGTCTCTGCTTCTTCTTTGGCAACAAGAAAACAGGAAGTAATTTTCCCTGCGTCAGGGAATACGTGGGAGAACTTGAAATCGGGTCAGTGCCACCTGGAAAGCTGTAGCTTGGGATGGGGGAGTGGGGCCCTCAGAGCAGCGCCCTCTGGGAGTTGCGGCTGGCGTTCTTGCCTCAGGCAAAGCAGTGGGTCCTGAGGGCGACTGAAGAGGAAGTTGATGGCTATCTGTATAAATTCCCTATCCTAGGAGAACGAGGCCTCTGTCTGTCTGCTAATATTTCGTTATGTAAATACGCATACCCACAGCATCGGAGATGGGGAAAATTCATCGCGCGGCCACAGATTGGGGATCTGAAAGGATCGATTTCACCACACCGGGAGACACATCTGTCGCTCTGTATACAGCACGCTTGGTGAGATCCTAAAGACAGCTGTGTGCATGCAGTGCTTCCCAGCTTTGTGCTTGGTGAATTCACACTGGCAGCTTGCAGACAGTCAAGGCAGGAAGATGCGTATAGTACAAACCGGCAGATGTGGCAGCCCAGGGACGTTCCAGATGCTGACATCCTCCAGACCTCCATCACCTAGAGACTTTGCTCTGGAGATGTCTGTGTGCTACAACCTCTCTCCAGTGTATCTGTCCACAGACCAAGCCTCCTTCTGAGCTCTGGTCCCAACTTAAGTTGTCCTTTGGGCTGCTCTTTCTTGATAGAGTAATCTTTCCTAAAACCAAAACAAATTTTAAAACAAATCAGCTTTTTCTCTGGGTGTTCCTCTTGATAAAGGACACTTACAGACAGTCAGATCCTTAGTGTCAAACTAGAACCTGCCTGTTGAAGCCATGAGATCTGTGATGGGCGGATCTCTATTGTCAACTTGATGGGATTTACATTGACTGTAGAAACATATGTCTGGCCATGCCCGAGGAACTTTCTAGACTAGGTTGAGGTAGGAAGATACACCCTAAATGGACCAGGTCCCAGACTGAGTGGGGCTGTGTGTGCTACGCTATGTGACCAGTTCTCTCACGATATTGCAGCCATGCCTCCCCTCCCAGCAAGGACTGTAGCCCCAGAAAATAAAAGCAAGCAAGCCCTTCTTGCCATAAGTTGCTTCTTGCCGGGTATTTTGCCACAGCTTGAGGAGGTAGCAACTACAGAGTCCTACTGGTTCTCATTCTCCCAGCTTCACCCTCTGCTCCAAGTCCGTGTCGCCCCCCTCCTCTCCCCGCCCTTCATTGTCTGCTGGTTGCAGAAGTTACCTTGTCTTCATCTACACGTCATCAGAGTTCAGACCTAGACGATCGCCTTCTTGTTTTAATCCCATCGATGCTTTGCCCTGGCCCTTAGAGCAGTAGCTAAACCATACGACCCTGAGACGCCCTTCGCTGCTTCCCTAGAATCACCTCCCAAGGACCATTTGCTTGCAAGCCATGATCTAACTAAGAGAAGCTGGTGTGGCTCCCAGACTCTCACTGGTTCTCTGAGTCTTCCCGTGCTCACACAGAAGCGCTGTATCTACTGTTTATCCAGTGCCCTTCCCATTCCTCCAGACCCTGCTCAGGCAGCCCTGCTCCGGCAAGACTGTATTCCAGCCCAAAAGGAGTTGGCTACTACCGATGGTATTTCAAGTGAACCGGTAACCTCAGTGGTTCCCATAGGCACACGTCAGTAGCTTCACTAGAGGGCGCCAGTGCCTCAGGCACAATCAAGATCCATCCCAGCTGGTGCTCTGTGATCAGTGGAAGCCACCTTCTAGCCATGCTTTTCTGCAAGCAGAGAGCTTGGCCTTTCCCTCCCTCCTCTGTATTCCTGTTCTGTTAAGCCCATGGCCCACCACACAGTGCGAGGAGTGGGGAACAGATGTCCACTGCTTGGTAAAAAACTTCAAACCTCCCTGGACAAGTCACACACCAGAGTTCTCCAAACCCAGTCAGGCACCCCCTTCCTTAGCTCCATCTAATGGCTCCTTAACACTCATGTTCTCAGGCCCTACCCCAGCCTATGGAAGAAAAACTCAGCCGGAACCCAGCAACTTCATGGACAATAAGTACAGAGGATCCTGAAGCCAAGTAAACACAATGATCTGTTGTTGCCTTTCAGCCCTTAGAACAACCTCCTCTGCTCAGGTTGGACTACCCCGAAGCACACACCTGGAGGTGTAGTAGTTAGCCACTGTGATGGCTCACCGAGGATGACAAGGAGGCATATTTCATAATTGCAAACCCTGCCAGACCATGGCAGAGGTTCGGAACCACCATAACGGCCAGTGCCATACTGCCAGTGGAACCCCAAGCATCTGAGCTCAGGTGTTTTCATTGATTCAGAACTCCTCAGGTACAGATCGTAAACAATCAAACGTCCCCCACAGAAATCCAACACCTGCAGACACTACAAAACACCAAGGCCTATGCATTCCCTTTTCCGCCAGTGCACAAAAACATTTTAAACATAACCCAAAATTAACTTTCCCAACACCCTTCGGGTGACGTCTGGCCTCACCCCTCCTTGTTGTGGAAGTTATTTTTAGTTATGTTTAAAATGTTTTTGTGCACTGGTGGAAAAGGGAATGCAGCGTTTTGTAGTGTCTGCAGGTGTTGAATTTCTGTGGGGGATGCTTGATTGCTTACGATCTGCACCTGAGGAGATCTGAATCAATGAAAACACCTGCACTGAGCCACTCAGGGTTCCACTGTTAATTGACTTAGTCCTGGCCGTGATGGTGGTTCCCTCTGCTGAGGTCTGGCAGAGTTTGCAGCTATGAAAATTTTGTCTTCTTCGGTGAGCCACAGCAACGAACAGCTACAAGTAGCGTACGAACGTGGGGCAGGACATCACAGCCGCTAATCCAATCTGGAGACAAGGAAGAAAAACTCCAGACTTCACAGTGCCGGGTAAAGTACAACTCAGAGAAGCTACCAGAGGAGAGAGATTAAGGTACTAACTGAAGGTTCCCGAAGGAAAATGAGAGAGAAAGGGAAATAAGCCTCTATGAAGAGAAAAAGCTGTGAAATTAATAAATGAGGAAGAAAGGTCCAGGTGAGAGAAAGACATTTTCATGGTAGAAACAAAAAATTGAGCTGGGAGCAGGAAAGAAGCAAGGTTTCCGAGGCTTTTCCTGATCACGGAGTGGATGCTCCTTCCTGCCGCAGGCAGCAGCCAGCAGCCAGGGTACAGGAACCGGGAACCAGAGCGTACTACTGTTCTGTGAACTGAGTTTTCAATTTTCTGATCGCTTTATTTGTGTGTGCATGAAGCTCAAGCTCTTGTGTTTGAGATCTATAAAGAAGGTTGCATGTTTCTCTAAAGCGGTGGCAGAGGGAAATGCCAAACTCCCACTCGCCCAGAACCTCCTGTTGTGGAGCCGTAGCTTGGAGTAAAAAAGTCCACTTAGCTAAACTGACCAGTTTAACCAGACTAAGAGAAAGACAAGCGTTCCAGGCACTGGTGATGGTGACGAGAACTCCTGGTGATGGTGACAAGAACTCCATCTACGAGGGGGTACCCTTACTGCAGACAAAGTGACCAGTTATTTTTCCAGCAAACCAGATTCTATCTTAAAATCTGGAAAGTGTTTCCTCAGGGTCAGCACACAGAAACCGTCTTCCAGAACTGGCTGAATTTGTAGCTCATGCTGGTAGCCGGACTTGGTTCTGTAAGAGTCACCCAGGTGTTACTGGTTTTGAAGGCATGAAGGGGTCTTTGGAGAGCAGCTGAGGCCTGGCACTGTGAGAGGCCAGGAATGGCCATTGGTGAAGGTGCAGACTTAGTAGTAGCTGAAGGCCCCGATGATGGGGTCATGTAAAGAAGTTGAGGCTTGGCACCACGAAGAGAGCCCAGGAGAGGCCATTCAATTAATAAATAAATGAAGAAAGAAGCTCCGAGGTGAGAGCCACAGAATGGAGGCCCTTAGAGATTCAAGAATTCAGCTGGGAGCAGGCAAAAGCAAGGTTCTTACTGCTTTTCCTGATCATGGAGCAGACATTCCCTTCTGCCACTGGTGGTAGCGTACTGTTTTATGAACTGAGTGTTCTGATAGCTGCGTTGTATGTGTGTGAAGCTCAAGATGTTGTGTTTGAGATCTATGGAAGGAGTTGTACGTTCCTCCTTAGTGGTGGTGTAAAAGGATGCCAAACTGCCAAGACTTTGCCAGATATTCTTTCCACCGACCCAGGACACCCTGCTGTTGTGAAATGGCTTAGAGCTCAAAAACTGCTTAGTTAAACTGAACAGTTGTTTGTTTGTTTGTTTTTCCTGCAAACCTGTCTACAAGTGATAACTCCACCCCACAAGGGAACTCTGTGCATTAGCAACCCTCGTGATTGTTCCTCTTGTAAATGGTTTTGCTGGTGTCGTGTTAAATTCTGCTGTAAAGGTAAAGCAATATTTTTTATAGTGAAAAGGGGAAATGTTGAGGAAGTTTATTTTTAGTTATATATAAAATAATTGTTTTATGCACTGTTGGGTGAGGGGCTGTCTAGGGCTTTTTGTATTGTTTGGAGGTGTTGGATTTCTGTGGGGGTTGTTTAATTGCTAGTGATCTATATGTGCTATCAGTAGAACACCTGAGGAGTTCTGAAAGAATAAAAACACCTGAGCTCAGAGCTTGGGGTTCCACTGTCAATAGACCATGGTGTTGGCCAGGATGGTGGCTCCCTCTGCTGAGGTCTGACAGGGTTTGCAGTTATGAAATATGTCACCTTGTCTCCTGTGCTGAGCCATCACAGCAACGTGCTACTACACAAGTGTGTCTGGTGCCCAAAACCAGATGAGGCTAGCTCAAGGTGTGGGGGGTACACTCTAGGCAGCACCCCTTAAAGAGTGAAGCCCTTACATTTTGTTGTTGATAGTCCCACCCAACCATGACCCCCAAGACCCTAAGGATGAGGGGTGAGTGTGTGTGTTTCTTGACACGTTTTCCCAGTTAGATATCCAATGTCCCAGAGCTGGTTTTAGAAGTAAAACTATATTCCCTGTAGAATTATAAACAGATGAATCTGTCACTGTTCAGTGGTCATAAGGTCTGAATGTGTGCTGTTGAAAACGTAATACCCAACGTTATCTGTGGGTGGTGTCTAGAGGGGGTAATGAGGATCACTGAGGTCATGGCTGTGGGGCTCCAGTGAGGGCATTGGTTGGTGGCTTTGTGAGAAGAGAGAACTCTGAGCCCACCACTTGCTCCTCCTCCCCATGTGGTCCCCTCTGTGCCATCAGGGTGAAGCAGAAGGCTTCAGCAAACATCAGCATCCTGTCCTTCATTTACCGGTGACTACCAAAGGATGAGGCGAATGCACCTGTAATTTAAAAACATGCTTATTAATTCTTTGAGAGTTTGTGCATGCACGTAATGCGTGTTTATCATGTTCCTTCTCCGCCCCTCTGCTCAACTTCCTCCTGGGTCGGTCCCACCCCTCCCAAGTTCTTGTCCCCTTTCATTTTGTAAACCTACCAAGCCCAACTTGTGATGCCTGTGTACTTGGGGGTGCTGGGCCATCGCTTGGAGCATGTTTGGCAAAAAAATAAATAAAAATAAATAAAATAAAAATTAAAAAAACACCCAAAAACATAAAAACAGACTCTGTTTCCATAGAAACCATCAACTGACAATAGTCCTCAGCTAGAGTTTAGGGACTGGTACCTACCCCGTCCCAAATCACCTGTATTCTTTATAAATTACCCAGCCTTGCCTGTATTTTATTTTAGCGATGGAAAAATTTAAACAAGCACTAACCTGCTTATAAAATACTTTCACTCCTTAGTGGCTTGGTGCCTAGTGTTGAGGGGTTCCTTTCTAGAACCTACCAATCATATCGTGTCTACTCCTGTGCTGGAAAGAGGGCAGAGGCACGGAGTCCTTTGTCTATCAGCAAACAGGAGGTGCGTATTTAACCTCAGTAACCAGGAGCCAAGGAGAGATGGGTCCTCTGTAATGAGAAAGAATGAGAGGAGGGAATGGAGTAGGGGGAGAAGTGTGAACTCATAAGCAAGGCAGGGAGAAGGTTTTTTATTTTGTTTTGTTTCGGGTTTTTTTTTTTTTTTTTTTTTTTTTGAGCAGTTCCTAGGTGGGAGTCATTTGGAATTAGGTCCC